>CAUYPK010018398.1:0-17961 GCA_963574355.1 Loris lydekkerianus
TTCCTTACCCTAGTTATCCTTTCACTTCTTCTTGCTCTTTAAGTTACTGTGCCGCTGGCCTAAAGTTTTAATGAGTTCTTTTGGTATGGGACCAGAAAGATGAGAAAATTGAAGAGCAAGAAGGGAAAAAAGATTTTAAAAAGAAAGAAAAAAGGGAAAGAAGAGAGGGTGAGTAAAAGGAAATATTGATAAAAAGAAGAAAGGCGCCGAAAGAAACAGTAGTAATTTAGGTGTATAGTAGGGTACTATGACCCAACCATGAAGACCCCCCCAACCTCTGGGGATGCTGGTTTGGGTGATTCCCTTGAGGTCAACAGCTCTCTAATTATTAGAGAAATGCAAATTAAAACCACCCTGAGGTATCATCTAACCCAGTGAGAATGGCCTGTATCACAAAATCTCAAAACTGCAGATGCTGACGCAGATGTGGAGAGAAAGGAACACTTTTACACTGCTGGTGGGACTGCAAATTAATACTACCTTTTTAGATGGAAGTATAGAGAAACTTCAAAGAACTCAACCTAGACCTCCCATTTGATCTTGCAATCCCATTACTGGGCAAAATCTATCCAGGAAAAAAATACCTTTTATTATAAAAACACTTGTACTAGGCTGTTTACCACAGCCCAATTTCTTTATAAATTTTATAAATTTTATTTATAAATATTATTTATAAATATTAGTTGCCTATTTTTTGAGACTTAAAAAAATAAGAAGTTAAATGATGACTCTATACTGAATTTCAGAGTCAAAGCATTCTATAATAGACATACTCTTATTTGACAATGTGAATATTACTTTCTTTGTATTATTATTATTATTGCCTAATATTTTGATGCAGCGATCTAGAAGCAGATTTTTGCTCCTTCTCAATCTCTGATTTGACCCACCTGCCTCCACTCCAGGCTTCACCATCAGGGTTACCCAGAAATCCTACAAGGTGTCCACCTCTGCCCCATGGGCCTTCAGCAGCCACTCAGAAAGCAGTGGATCCGGTGCCCACATCAGCTCCTCGAGCTTCTCCCGGGTGGTGGGCAGCAGCTTCCAGAGTGGCCTGGGTCTGGGTGGAGGCTATGTCCAGGTGGAGGTATTGGGGGCATCAGAGCCATCACAGTGAACCAGAGCCTGCTGAGCCCACTCAACCTGGAGATGGACCCCCAACATTCAGGCCATGGGCACCTAGGAGAAGGAGGAGATCAAGACCTTCAACAAGTTTGCCTCCTTCATCTACAAGGTGCGTTTCCTGGAGCAGCAGAACAAGATGCTGGAGACCAAGTGGAACCTCCTGCAGCAGCAGAAGACAGCTGACAGCAACATGGACAGCATGTTTGAAAGCTCCATCAACAAACCTTAGCAACAGCTGGACACACTAGGCCAGGAGAAGCCAAGGCTGGAGGCAGAGCTTGGCAACATACAGGGGCTGGTGGAGGACTTCAAGAATAAGTATGAGGGGGAGATCAATGAGGTACAGAGGTGGAGAATTTGTCCTCATCAAGAAGGATATGGGTGAAGCATCCATGAACAAGAGGAAGCTGGAGTCCTGCCTAGAAGGGCTGACTGATGAAATCAACTTCCTCAGCTCGCTGTATAAAGAGGAGATCCGTGAGCTGCAGTCCCAGATCTGGACACATCTGTGGTCCTGTCCATGCACAACAGCCGCTCCCTGGACATGGACAGCATCATTGCTGAGGTCCACGTCCGGTACAAGGAGCCCGGTAAACCGCAGTTGAGCTGAGGCTGAGAGCGTGTACCAGACCAAGTAGAAGGAGCTGCAGGTGCAGCCTGGGAAGCCCCGGGATGACCTGTGGCGCATGAAGACGGAGATCTCTGACATGAACTGGAACATCAGCCGGCTCCAGAATGAGGTCGAAGTTCTCAAAGGCCAGAGGGCTTCGCTGCAGGCCTCCGTCGCAGATGCCAAGCAGTGTGGGGAGCTGGCTGTTAAGGATGCCAACGCCAAGCTGGCCCAGCTAGAGGCCTCCCTGCATCAGGAAAAGCAGGACATGGCTCAGCAGCTGCGTGAATACCAGGATGTGATGAATGTCAAGCTGGCCCTGGATGTGGAGATCGCCACCTACCCCAAGCTGCTGGAGGGCGAGGAGAGCCGGCTGGAGTCGGGGATGCAGAACGTGAGTATCCACACGAAGACCACCAGTGCCTACTCAGGTGGCCCGAGCTTGGCCTACGGGGGCCTCGCAAGCCCTGGCCTCAGCTGTGGTCTGAGCTCCTTCCAGACTGGCTTTGGCTCTGTTGGGAGCTCCTGCTCCTTCAGCCGCATCAGCTCCAGGGCTGTGGTTGTGAAGAAGATTGAGACCCGAAATGGGAAGCTGGTGTCTGAGTCCTCTGATGTCCTGCCCAAGTGAGCTGCCACTGCGGCCCCTCCAGTCTGCCCTCTCACAGGGCTGCCACAGAGCCTGGGGGGAGGCAGCTGGGCCAGGGAGCACAGGGACCAGGAGACCCACCTTATGCTCAGCCCCATCCCTCAGCCCATCCTTGTGGGGAGTTTACCCCCTGGATTACCCTCTCTTACATACACCCCCAACTAAAAACCAATTTGGTTGCTTTTTCCAAAATAAAGCCTCAGCCTCAAAAAAAACAAAACAAACAAAAAAAAAATTCGATGCAGCAATTCTCTGATTTCTTTTCTGAATATATTTATGTATTTATGTTCGTTCATTCTTTATGAGGTTTTCGTTTCTAGTCCTTACCTTAAACATTGTTATTGTTAAGTAAATTTTAAGCCTCTTTAATTTTGTGAAGACAGAAAATGGAAACCTAATAAACACATGTATAGGTAAAAAAAAATTAAAAAAAGATGGAGGAAAAATGTAGTCTCATCAGGTAATGAAAGTCATTATAATTTGATTAATTTGATTGAAGAAACCAATATTAAAAAAAGACAAAGCCAACAAGTTGAAGACTTTCAGAAAAAGAGTATTAATTTTATAATCTGAAAAAAAAATTATTTTTCTCTCTGTTTTGGTACAATTGACAGCATTTGTCTCAGTGAGCCTCAATAAGAATTAAAACTACTTTGTTCTGACACCCATGTAATTTGGTTTGTTTTGAACTATCAGAAAAATGTATTATGTTATGCCTCTATAAATAGAAGTCTCTGTTATTTTGAATTGTTTTCAAATAGTTAATTGAGTTAAGAATTTACAGACATTAGGCTCCGTGCTGGCATAGCACCATGGTTGCAGCACCAGCCACATACACTGAAGGTGGTAGGTTCAAACTTGACCTGGGCCAGCTGGACAACTGCAACAACAAAAATAAATAAATAAACAAAAATAATTTACAGACATCCTTATGAATAAATTTCATCATATACTTAATAGTAGTTAAAATGTGTTATATCTATTTACACAGTTTTTACTGATTGCTCCTGGTTTTTCAAAAATATTTCTTCATGTCTTTTGCATTTATTTTATTTTATTTTTTATTGTTAAATCATAGCTGTGTACATCAGTGCAATCGCCTGTACCCATTCTAAGATGCACCATTGATGTGGCTCCACCCTTTACCCTCCCTCCACCAAAACGTTTTGCATTTTAAGAGAGGTGGGGTGCAGCAAAACTACAATTTGTATCAAAGTGAAATTTTTATAATATCGTTGAAGGTTATGTTTTCTTTTTTAGGAGTATAGAATTAAGTTCATTAAATGAAGATATCTTCACTGAAATGTAAACAAAAAACCATATTTAAAAAATGTGATGTAATACCTTGAGGAAATTTGGTTCAAATGTAAAGAAATATTTCCAAAATGGCATCCATAAAGTAAATTCTTATGTGGACACACAGGAAACGATGGTTTAGTTAATATGTTCTATTGCCTAGAGCAAGCGTCCTCAAACTGCAGCCCGCGGGCCACATGAAGCGGTGTGAATTGTATTTCTTCCCATTTTGTTTTTTACTTCAAAATAAGATATGTGCAGGGTGCATAGGAATTTGTTCATAGTTTTTTTTTTTTTTTTAAACTATAGTCCGGCCCTCCAACGGTCTGTGGGACAGTGAATTGGCCCCCTGTTTAACAACTTTGAGGACACCTGCCTTAGAGCAAAGCAATAAACTCAGTGGGATATCTTTGTTCCATTCCAGCTTCTTCTCTTTGATAAAAATAAGTCTTGACTAAATGTTTTAAGTAAAGGATAACTTTTAAAACATGGTTTATGTTTGAAAAGTCAAGTATCATTGCTGTTATTCAGAAGAACTGACTGCCAGAGTTAAACATTGTATAAAGTCTTAAAATCCCATGTCATTTTATGAAGCACTTTATTTTAGTTTTTCTGTTCAAGACATTTATTGATGGATCAAGATTGCTTTAAGCAGCAAATATTGAGAGATTAATGCTACATAGCTAATTAAGTTTTCTCTTTTATGTTTCAAAATTTAAATTATCTCCCTAACCACAAACTTATCCAAGAAAATATTTCTATACTTTTCTATCTCCTGTTATCTTCTCTTTTTGTTGTTAATTTCTCTTTTTTAGTGCCTTGGTTCTAAGCCTCAGTCCAGATGGTTTTTCCCGAGAAAACAACAAAGCAGGATCTTTTAAAAGATGAGATTTTATTCTCTTTGGCTCTGCTTTTCCTCTAAATCTTTCTGTTGGAGGTTTACTCTTGGTATCATGCATAATTAGAGGTGTAGCTTTTATTATCAATTTGGTAATTGCCACCTTTTATTATCAATTTGATAATATCAATATCAAATTTAATATCAATTTGATAATTGATAATAAAAGGTGGCAATAGGAAATGGAAAGAATTATTGCCTTCCTGGCATGCATTCACTGTGCCCATTGGAGGCAGCAAGACAATTGAGATGAATATGACTGCACCCCTAGCTTTAGAGTTTGATCTATAAGATCATCCCTCTTGCCTCAGTGATTGATTTAAACTACGCTTATCTCAATTTGCACCAAGCAAGACTGGAGGACCTGTGAATAATGGCCTCCCAATGATGTCTTCAGCTTAAGCCCCAGAAACTGTAGAAAAAGACTTTGCATATGAAATTAAATCAAGGATCTTGAGGTGTGGATGTTATACTGGATTATTTGGTTGGTCCCCAAATGTTATCACAAGGTTTTTATTAGAAGAACTCAAAAGAAATCAAAGTTTGAGGAGAAGGTGATGTGATTATAGAAGCAGACATGATAGTGATGCACTTTGAGGATGGAGTAAGTGCCCAGAGGTCAAGGAATACAAACATCCACTGCAAGGAAACAAGAGAAACCGAAAAAGTCAAGGAAATAGATTCTCCCCTCAGAACCTCCGGGAAGAACAGGCTCTGCAGACATCTTGACTTTATTCCACTGAGATGACTTGCAGAACCAGCACAGATGAAATTTGTGTTATTTTAAGACGCAAAATTGTTAGTAGTTTTTTTACAGCATCAGTAGAGAATTAATGCAGGATTAGAATCCAACTGATGGGATTTTCTTGGATAACTGATTATAAAAGAAGCCAATAGTGATCAAAACAGCATGGTTCTGTCACAAAAACAGAGAAGTAGATGTCTGGAACAGAATAGAGAACCAAGAGATGAATGCAGCTACTTACCATTATTTAATTTTGACCAGCCAATTAAAAACATTCAGTGGGGAAAAGATTCCCTATTTAACAAATGGTGCTGGGTGAACTGGCTGGCAACCTGCAGAAGACTAAAACTGGACCCATACCTTTCACCATTAACTAAGATAGGCTCTCACTGGATTAAAGATTTAAACTTAAGACATGAAACTATAAAAATACTAGAAGAGAGTGTAGGGAAAACCCTTGAAGAAATCGGTCTGGGTATTTTATGAGGGTGACCCCCCTGGCAATTGAAGCAGCTTCAAAAATACACTACTGGGACCTGATCAAACTAAAAAGCTTCTGCACAGGCAAGAACACAATAAGTAAAGCAAGCAGACTGCCCTCAGCATGGGAGAAGATATTTGCAGGTTATGTCTCCAACAAAGGCTTAATAACCAGAATCCACAGAGAACTCAAATGTATAAGCAAGAAAAGAACAAGTGATCGCAGGCTGGGCAAGGGATTTGAAGAAAAACTTCTCTGAAGAAGACAGGTGTGTAGCCTACAGACATATGAAAAAATGCTCATCATCTTTAATCATCAGAAAAATGCAAATAAAAACTACTTTGAGATATCATCTAACTCCAGTAAGACTAGCCTATATCACAAAATCCCAAAACCAGAGATGTTGGCATGGATGTGGAGAAAAGGGAACACTTCTACACTGCTGGTGGGAACGAAAATTAATACATTCCTTTTGGAAAGATATTTGGAGAACACTTAGAGATCTAAAAATAGATCAAAAATTGCCATTCAATCCTATAATTCCTCTACTAGGCATATACCCAGAAGACCAAAAATCACATCATAACAAAGATATTTGTACCAGAATGTTTATTGCAGCCCTATTTATAATTGCTAAATCATGGAAAAAGCCCAAGTGCCCATCTATCCAGGATTGGATTAATAAATTGTGGTATATGTACACCATGGAATATTATGCAGCCTTAAAGAAAGATGGAGACTTTACCTCTTTCATGTTTACATGGATGGAGCTGGAACAGATTCTTCTTAGTAAATAATCTCAAGAATGGAAGAAAAGTACCCAATGTACTCAGCCCTACTATGAAACTAATTTATGGCTTTCACATAAAAGCTATAACCCAGTTACAACCTAAGAATAGGGGGAAGGGGAAAGGAAGGGGAGGTAGGGGGGAGATGGGCAGAGGGAGGGGAGTTGGTGGGATTACACCTGTGGTGCATCTTACAAGGATATATGTGAAACTTAGTAAATGTGGAATGTAAATGTCTTAGCACAATAACTAAGAAAATGCCAGGAAGGCTATGTTAACCAGTGTGATGAAAATTTTTCAAACAGTCTATTAAACTAGTGTATGGTGCCCCATGATCACATTAATGTACACAGCTATGATTTAATAAAAAAAGAAAAGAAAAGAAAAAAAGAAACTTCATTTTCTGTATAGTATATGGAGTAGATGTGAAGTATGAAACTATTTTAAATATTAACTACTATGATCAAGGCCAGCTTGAATGCATGGCTCTGATCAAAATATTCTTGAAACCTACAATAATTCAGAACTGTTGCAATTATGTAAGTTGACAGATTCCCCTTATTGTTGAGACGAGGATTCAGTTACCTGTAGTGGGAAATGACTTAGCTGGTACAACAGTTTTAAACAAAAATCAAAATTTAGAAATAAAACTTCTAATATACTTTCACTGTCAGATTAACAAGAAGAAAAGCTGTGCTGGGTTGAACAAGGATAACTGGATGGAAAGAATCCCAAAGAAGGGCAGGCTGTGTTGATGACTGACCTGTCCTTACTGTTGGGCACATTCATAGAAATAATTCATGCTTAATAAATATTTTTGAAATGAATTTATGATTGAGTATAAAAAGTACAAAATATGACTAGGGTATCACTATCATCTAATCTTGCCTTACAAGTGTGTTTTGAGCTATGTGAGACCAAATACACAAATGCACAATGGCCAGGGAGTAAATGACAATGGAACTCTACAGCCATCAGCCCAGGAAGACAAACCACAGTCTGTAGGTAGCAGTCAGCTGTCAACCCTCAGAATGTGGTCTCTGCTCCCAGTTCAGGTCAAGCTAAAAAATGCCAAATACGATTCTCAAACCTTTTATATAAGATGCCTAGATCATAGTTAGCCTACCTCCAGCTCCCCTATGCTAATAAGTTCCAATAAACCTGAAACCTTCTCTTTTTTTTACTGCCAAGTTTTCCATTTTTCCCACCTGCCTTGAATCTCTGTCAAACACAAGTGATGGTGACTAATTCCTTTGCTATATATCAAGGTCTTCATAAATGACCTCTATTTCTTTTTTGCTTTGTCTTAATTTATTTCTGTAGGTACACACATAGTTGCGGCTATTAACAAAATTCACTATATGATTTTTCAAATATATATACGACTTTCTAATCCAGGTATAATTTATTATTAATCTAATTTAACTTAAAGGCTTAGAATAATCTTTTTATTTTTTTTTTATTTTTATTTATTTTTTATTTTTTTATTTTTTATTTTAGGTTGCCCTTTGTCTTAGCAATTTATGTCTAACAAATAATTTTTGTAAAAAAAAAAAAAAAAAGAAAAAAGAAAACTTAATAAAATTAAACCAAATGAATGGGTCAAACAAAATATTTTGAAAGTGCACAGTAAATAGATGATCACTAAATAGTACTTTCTGTTAGAAATAAGTCTCCCATTGACCTGTTCATTGCTTACAATTTGACCTTTGGGGTATACTTTTATTTATTAGCAAAACATAAGTAAACATTAAGACTCTCCAGGTATGTGGCTAAGTACAAAGGTATAGTTAAGGACAGATTCAGCCCTTGATCTCAGGGAAATTATATTCTAAGGGATTGGAAAATACATTGAATGTTATACTTACATAAATATATATTTAATTATTTTAGTGAAGGGCAATGGTAGAAATTTAGAAGGATGTAAGGATATGGTATAGGGTTCCAGGATTGACTCTAAGGGCAAAGAAGAACTTTATGGAGTGGTGGTAAAGGACCAAATTGCCCTTCCCTTCAATTGTCTTCTAAAACCTCAGAGATTAGGCATTAATCTAGGAAACATTCAGAACTCAAATGACTATTACTGAACTCCTGTCATTTGGAAGAATGGGGCATAAAAATAGAAGTCATTTTGGTTTATTAGAAAATAATGTTGCTTTTTCTACATGCTAGAGACTTTTGACTCTGATTCATGCCTAGTAGACTTATATACCCTCAAGTGTTAAGATAATTCTATCAATTTCATTCATTTTCTAGGTAAAAATACAGGTATTTTAACACACAATGAACATGCCACTAGTCATTTGAAAATAACTAAAGAAAAGTAAAGATTGCTTAAAAGCCCTTTGGCTTCTTTTTCACAAAAAAAATAAAGGGAAGACACTTAAGAAGAATTTTTATGCATGCTCTTTAAATTTATTTCCAATATTATCTTTCCTGACTTTTAAGACTATCTATTACCCTCCTTGGCTCCCTTAGCACTTTGTCAAGCTTTTATTCCTTGCACATGAAAATGTTGTATAGGTCTGTTTTACTTTTCTTTAGTTTTTTGTTTGTTTGTTTAGTTTCTTTTTTTTTAGTTTGACTTGATTGTTCATTATGCAAGAACAAGTTTAACATTATCTCCTCTGTGAGGCTTGTGCCAATCACAGACCATCAAATAAACATTATTAATTTCTTCCTTACTCCTGTAACACATTTTCTTATCCCTACATTCAGTATTCTGAAGTCTCAGAGCATTGAAAATGAAAACCATATGCTTTAGTTGTGGCTATTAACAAAATTCACTATATGATTTTTCAAATTTATATACGACTTTCTAATCCAGGTATAATTTATTATTAAACTAATTTAACTTAAAGCAATATGGTTTATGTAACTGATATGTGGTTTCAAAGATATAGATTATTTAATTCATGCTTAAAATTCTGGAAAATCCTTCATTCAATAGTCCCTAATGGAGCAGTTCTGAGTAAACTTACTGTGGTTAGGATGCTAGGCACTGAGCCCAGACTCTCTCAAATTGAGTTTTAGATCTGCCACTTACTAGTTGTGTGGCTATTGGCAAGTGACTTCAACTTCCTGAATCTCAATTACCTTATCTGTAATGGGGACATTTACAGTATCAGCCATACTGTGTTTTAGTGATGTATAAAGGTATGCAGACATTAAAATAATGCCTGGCATGTGGTAATTTCTTAGCACATTTCACCTATTAATATTATCAGCAATTGTTATTGTGGTGGTAGAAAGAGGAGGACAAGATCAGTGTTGATGGTAGTATGTCCAGACAATAAGCCAAGTATTTCTTTCCTCAGGGAGTTACAGTCTACTGAGGGGAGAAAAATGCCAGCAGATCAATGTATATTATTGTTTGGTGCCACAAAATATATATAAAGGTAGATATGATATTAGGTGCCTGGTTGGAGATGGCACTAGAGATGGAGAAACATCCAAAGTGAGTTATAGAGATTTAAAAAGATGTTAGTAACAAATAAACGAAGTGGTAGTGTCACAGGCACATGTAGGTGCAGGACAGTAAGGGGCCTAAAAGACAATGATGAATTAGCCCATTTCCTGCAGTATACCTGTGTTACTCTAAACTGCAGGACACTGGGGAAGAAAGACTTCAGCTCATAAGAGAATTTTTGTTCCATGTGAAGGTATTCTGACTTTACATAGAAGACATCAGAAAAAAAAATGATTAGGAAAATTTTATTATGGGATGACTAGTTTAAAAACATTATGGGTTAGGAGACAACAAAGTAGAGGCAGGTAGGTAAGATCAGAAGTTACTAATAATATGTTAATGCAAAAATAACTGCAAAACCTAGAGAGCGTAGGTGCAATGTATAAAATAGAGACCTAGTATTCAAAAAATTCCAAAGGTGAAGACTAGAGAAACTAGAAATACATTTGTGAGATTATGAGATTTGGGAATGTTTGTATCAATGTGACTATAGTTAAGGGGAAGTTTGAATTGAAGAAGGACTAGAAGGAATATACACACTTGACATCTCCAACCAGGCACCCAGTACCATATGTACCTTTCTATATATGTTGTGGTGCCAAACATAGTGATACTGAATGTTAAATATGTACTGTGTGTGGACTGTGTACTGAGTGTACTATGTACTAGATGCTATTCTAGAGACTGTGAATACAGCATAATATTATTTGGGAAAGCAAAATGGAAGGCAAATAGGTAAGAAGCACATATATTGCAGGCATTGTTGATTATTCTTACATACAAAGGACAATACAAAGCAAATGCTATGAAACTCAATAACACTATCTCATTTTACATATGACATATTTAAAATTATAAACATTTAAATCATTTGTTTTAGGTTACATAACTAACATATGACAGGGCCAGGATTGATATCTAATTAATCAAACTACACATTTTATTTCTACACAGTGACACTACACTCCTAACAAAGCTTTAAAAAGTAACTGGTTATGCAACACATGCAATGTTGTATTCAAAGGCCAAGTTTCTCCTACATAAGGGGAAGAAAGGCTTCTTTAGTATTCAATACATTAATGAATATCATGCTCTTAGTGTGCTGAAATTGCCATAGGAATAAAAAAAAAATATGTAAAGGACGGTCTTTGCATGTAGGAAATATACAGTCTTCAAGATTTTTTAGATCTTGAAGTTTGGGAAACGTTGCTGAAAGTATAAAAACAGAAAAGGAGAGCTAAAAAATGTGAAGCAATACTTAATTAAGAGTACAATTCTGCCACGTTCTGAAATCATGTTCATTTGTATAAAGATAAATAAAATATATCTGAAGTTTTGCTCAGCTTTGGGAATTTTTGACTATTGTGAAGACATTAAAAAGACCCAGTGGCTTTCCCAATTGACACCCTTTACATGAAAGCATTTAAGATGTGAAGCTGAAAGCAATGAGAGATCAGAAGGGCATCTCCTTATCGTGAGCACCTTGGGGGCCAGCAAAGGTTTTAGACGAGGTTAACTGCTCCTCTGTGGCCTTTATCTGTAGGACACAAGTCAGACTTGCTTGGGGAGCTGACATTTAAGGATCATTTCCTACTAAAGAGAGCTGGCATTTCAGTTTTGTCCGTGAGATAAACTTTGGTGAACTTGAAACATAATTTTTATTCTGCAGCAAAGACACACACACACAAGCATATATATATATAAATTCTCAAAACTGGAATACTTTGTTTTACATGCATGAATTTTATGAATAAACAGATATAATGTTTTCCATCTTTCCAAGTCATTTTGAGAAATTACTTAAGATAATGACAAATTAACTTGAATTGTTTTTGAATGCAATATAGTGTCATTCTTTCCTCAAGATGGTTTGAATCTGGATTTCAGATTTGTCTTTGTATATAATTATAAACGAGTTACTTTCACAGATTAACATTATATCAATTCTATAAAGCCTGCGTAAGTGATAATTAAATAATTTATAGTAACAATAATCTATTCTTTCAATTAATCAAGAGTTTAAATAGTTTATAAAATAGTACTTCAACAGTAAAAGAAAATCTTATTTTGTGTCTAGAAGAACAGAGGCTACACAGTAATGTGAAGTCTATCATGTGAATTTTGGAGTTAGAATACTTGGGTTGAAATGCTGGCTCCACCATTTGCTAGATGTGGAACATTGTGAAAGCATTTTACTTAATGGTGCCCCAGTTTATATATATATCAAATATGGATTTATATTTATAGTACTGACATATAATCAGCATTCATTATCTAGTCTATGTCTTCAGAGAGATTTGAGGAAGAGATATTCCCATTGGTATGGTAAATTGTCTAGTTTTATTTTTCTTTTTGCTAAAATAAAATTATAGGACTAGGTTGAATACTGAAACTGTCGTCTGCCAGAAGAACCACTGTGAAATCTTCAGGAATTTTGAGAGCTGGTTGACATCATGTTGATAGCTTGAAATGGGCCATGATGGGAAGATATTTTTACGAGTCAGTGATAAAAGACAATTGCTAAACATTTACTAGAATGATATAAGATTTAGCTTTATTATCCATATCAGCTGTTTCCTTTTGTTCTGACTTTCTGGTCAAATGTAAGATATCCTTGAAGAGGTTATAGAAATTATATAAAGAATATAAAGATAATTTAATTCATTAAAAAATTGAAAATTTGGCAGTTTTTTATACTAATACATATTTACCTACAATATGACCCAGGAATTCTACTATTAGGTATTCACTGCCTTCGAAAATAAAAGCATTATGTCCATAGTAAGAATTAGACAAGAATTTCTAGCAAGATTATTCGTAATACCCCCAGAAGACTCTCAGCAGAGTATGTAAAGATATAGTATATTGTGTTATATCAATACAAGTGAAAACTACTCAGTAATAAAAAGAAATAAACCATTGACAAATAAAGCAAAATTAAAGAATATCACAGACATAGAACTAATTGAAAAAGCCAAACCCCTCACAAGAAAGAGACTATGTAACCTATACAAAGTTTAAGATCAGATAAAAGTAACCCATGGTAACAGAAGTCAGAACTGTGGCTGCCTTTGATAGTGGGTGATTAACTTATAGAGCATGGCATAAACTAAAACCACATGAGCTACCATCCAACCCTGTCAGAATGGCCATTTTAGAAAGTCCAAAAACAACAGATACTAGTGTGGATGCGGTGAAAACTGCACACTGAACACTGTTGGTGGGAATATGAATTAGTAAACCTCTATAGAAAATAGTATGGAGATTTCTAAAAGAACTAAAAGTAGACCTTCCAATTATTGGGCACACACTCAAAGGGGATGAAATCATTACAGCAAAAAGACACCTGCACTCATGTATTTATTGTAGCACAATTCACAGTTAAAAACACATGGAATCAACCCAGGTTCCTGTCAACTGATGAGTGAATGAAGACATTCTGACACATAAATACATCTTACTTGTATTGAATTGGAGGGTAGTATTATAAGTGAAGCAACCTACAAACAAAAAACTAAATGCCATGTGTTCTCACTTATAAGTGGGCACTATGCAATGGTTGTGTATGGTTATATAGTGACTTAATGGACATTGGAGACTCAGAAGGGGCAAAGGGAGAAAGGTATGGGATTAAAAATAATCTATTGGGTACAGTGTACACAAGTCACGTGACAGAGATATTAAAAACTTAAGACTTCTCTGCTACACAATTCATCTATGTAACAAATATGCACTTGTAACTGCTGAATCTACTTAAATAAAAATAAAATAAATTTTATAACAATAAAACAACTTTATTTTAAATAAATAAAAATAATTTAATAATTTAAATTATTTATATAAATAGATTAAAGTATACAAAAGAGAATTTATCCATGCTGTTTTATATATACATATTGAGCTCTTGTGTATAGATAAATAATGCTCCAGTATATTACATCACAATCTGTTTATCTAGTCTATTAATGAGCATTTGGCTTATTTCAAGTTTTTGAATCTTATGAAAAAGATGAGGCTAAAAATTACTGTATAAATATTTTGTAAAATATAAAGTTTCATTCCTTTTGTATAAATATCTAAAAGGGTAAGTTCCATTTCTTAATTTATTTCTCAAAAATAACTGTTCTACATATTAATTCTACCAGCAACAGGGTATGAGCAAAGATGTTTGCTCCATAACTTCACCCATTTTCTGGTACTCTTTTTAATTTTATGCCTTCTAGTGAATGGGAATGGGTAGCTCATTATAATTTTAATTTGCATTATTCTTATGGCCAAATATGTTGAGCACTTTTTAATGTATTTACTGGCCAGTGGTATGTCTGAACTTCTGACGTTTCTCTTCAAGTTTCATATTTTTCTTGCTTTCTTTTTTGTTGATTTGTAAGAGTCTTGTATATTTTGTGGGTATATATTCAGCACGTAAGCCATTTATCAGGCAAACAGTTGTTGTTTTTTGTTGTTGTTGTTTTTTTGTTTGTTTGTTTTCCCTTTGTCTTGATTTTTTCTTTAATTAACTGTGTATTTTTTAATTAACTAAAAGTTTAAATGTCAGTGGTTTTTTTTTTTTTTAATATTAGTACATTTTTTATCTCTACAATAAATTATAGCCAGTATTTATTATTCCTTAAACCTCTATCGTTTTGAGGTGGAATTGTCTACTACCTTAATTTTGTTTTGCTTATTACTGTTTTCACATCCACCTTCTCTTTTAAAGAACAGAATATGACAAATGAAAATAATGAAAATAGTCACCTATTGGTAGCTGCTAAATAAGTCTGGATATACCAGAAGATTATTGAAGTTTCAAATCTACCCCACAATACTTTAGAGAGTTATGTTAGTAAGGATGACATCATATTTGAGCTATTTTTCCTTAGCAAAAGGAGAAAAAAAATCATGCTTTAATAAAAGTTTATTTAATCCATTTACTATGATATATAACCCCAAATACACATCTGGTTGGCTGGGGGAACTTTTTTACCTTAACAAGCTGAAAATGTCATTATAAGTTATAGAAATGTTAATCTATAATGGCAGTTTTAAGGCAGTAATTATAGATGCAAGCCCATGTCTATTTTGCAAAACACACAGAGTTGCTCCAGATTGATAAAAATCCATATTAAAATTTAAAAATACAACCTCTTGGCAATGTGGATTTCTTCCCCCAGGAACCAAAATTGCATAATTATTGACAGTCATAATCATTTTTACAGGAAAATATCCTGTACTTTCAAAATGGCACTTGATTGTATAACATATGTAAAATAGCATTTTAATTCTTAATCGAAAACGGTGTTTTTCCTCAGCATATTTTATGCTTTCAACTGGTGGTCAGGTTATGTGATAAGAGATTTTAAGAAGATTAATTGGTATTCAAAACTTAAGAAAAGATTTATGCAAATACTCTTTATCTCTCTTGAAAATAAAAAGCCTATAAGTAAATAGCATTCTCTCATTTTTATATCTTATGTATTTTAATACATATAAACTCATACTCTGCATATGTTAATTATATTTTAAGGTATAAACAAATAATTAAATCTGGTGGAAGATTATGATTTATTGTTCTGACCTTAATTTTTCAAAAGGAGCCAAATACCTTGTCATCTCTATGAGCTCTAAAATGTTAATCTAATATTTTTCCCCAAATAAACTAAAATTTGCAAGTATTCATGTGCATAAAATGTCTCACAGAAATGTAAGGGAATGTGCGGTCACTGGTTTTTATTATTTCATTCTAAAATTCAGAGCATTATTTTGTTCTTTCCACTTTACTTGTATTAATTGCTACTTAGTTACTTATTAAAAATTGCTATTCATAAGGTGTATGCAAATGTGAATATTCAAAAGTTTTATATATTATCATTGAACCATTTCAGACATTCTAGAGCTTGGGTTATTAAAAGTGATTTGCTTTGATCAAAGACCCCAATATTAAACAAGTTACTTTTTTTGATACCCTTCACAAAAGTATAGAAAAATAAAGGAAGTTGCTGAAATGACTTCTATTGT
Source organism: Loris lydekkerianus (assembly GCA_963574355.1). Taxonomy (NCBI): domain Eukaryota; kingdom Metazoa; phylum Chordata; class Mammalia; order Primates; family Lorisidae; genus Loris; species Loris lydekkerianus. The sequence goes on from CAUYPK010018398.1 coordinate 16,074, forward strand.
GTGCTGGTTGAAGTCATTGTGGTTTTTAATTTATTTCCATGTTGGCTGGAAGGGGCACATGCTAGAACATGGCACAGAGGTCCCACAAAATCTTGTACTGTAATTTTTACTTTGGTTCCTGATATGTATGTTTTCATATTATTCTCTTGTTGAGTATCCCTTTGAGCTCAATTTTAAAAGTTATTTTCAGAAGTATATTTAAAATTTTTTTAATATACAAACAAAGAAAGAATGGCTGCAGCCACTTTAAATTTTAGGCATGTACACTGGTAGCACAGTATATGATTACCTGGTTAGAATGTTGTCATGATTACAACAAAAAAAATCAGAATTTATACCAGAAACATAGACCAAATGTTCATTGTATATTATTGCATAATACAGAAGTAGGGATGATATAGCAAGATTTAGGTTTTCTTTGCCAGATTAAAAAAAAGTGAATTCTACATATTTTGGTATCAGTTACTTATTTCATCATATCCCATTTTTTTCCATCTCTCGGAGCACAAGGGAGAAATAGCAGATTCCATGTAAATTGAAAACCCCTGCAAGAAAGAAACCAAGAGAGCCTAGGGATGTTAAGAAAGACTTTAGAGAGCCTTGAGTTATAACTAGAAGGGAAGTAGGTTTTTTCCACGTGGACAAGGTTGTAATTCTTCTTACTCTTCTCTCCAACTGCCTGGTTTGAAGTGTTTATTCTTACATTTATAAGAATGTAATAATACCTCAAACATTGTTAATTTCTGAAAATTGTTACTGTACCAATTTACATTAGTTAGTCCAGCTCCCCATAGGGTTTGCAAATAACCATCCATTCCTTTTAACTTAGATTCATGAATGACCCACCTGTCTATCACAATGGTAGATACAAACTCTCCAAATTCTCCTTCTTTGTCTAATAAATATGAAGTAGGCTTTTGAAATAAAGTCCCTTCATTCCTATGTCTAGATTTTTTAAAAAATGATTACCCCTTTTTAAATTTTAAATTGATTATCCATTTTTTAATTTCTAGTTGGTTCTGATTAATTTGAGAAAAATTGCAATAGACAATAATTCATGCAAACCCATCTGTTTCCAAAAATTAAAAGTAGATTTAGAATCACTCTCGAATGTTGATGGTTTGGTTTACACTTTTGTAGGAGGAGGGAGAATGAGAATAATAATTTAGTTTTCATGTAAATGCTGGCCTAGCTTTCAAAACACTCAATTACACCCAATTTATGCCTATAACGATATGCACAAGTGAATCAAGTATCATAAAATTGAAGCAGAAAAACAACTGAGCTCAAGTATTTCATTTCACATATTAGAGTAGTATTCTGGCTTAAATATGTACCTTGGGAAAGCTAGTATCCTTCACTTATAGAGAGAAAAGATTTAGCTATAATTAGAATGTTTTTCTGTGTACATGTGTAGGCTAATTGGCAAGGAAGACAGAAAACCTACAAGTATACTTGGACAATTTATTCAACAATATATCCTAAGTGTTTAGCACAAGGCATGGCACATAGTACATATTGATTCAGTATTTATGGAATAAATTTATTGTATCTTCTTTGACACAAGCAGAATTTCTTTTTTTCTCTCTCTCTCTCTCTCTTTTTTTTTTTTTTTTATTAAATCATAGCTGTGTACATTAATGCGATCATGGGGCACCATACAGTGGTTTTATACACAGTTTGACACATTTTCATCACATTGGTTGACAAAGCCTTCCTGGCATTTTCTTAGTTATTGTGTTAAGACAATTATATTCTACATTTACTGAGTTTCACATGTATCCTTGTAAGATGCACCACAGGTGTACTTTTTTTTTTTTTTAATTTTACTCAAAACCCACAGTGTCAGTTCCCAGACTAAGACTGACAAAAGAGAGAGCATATAATT
>CAUYPK010018399.1:0-30826 GCA_963574355.1 Loris lydekkerianus
ACCTGCCATTCGATCCTATAATTCCTTTACTAGGTTTATACCCAGAAGACCAAAAGTCACAATATAACAAAGACATCTGTACCAGAATGTTTATTGCAGCCCAATTCATAATTGCTAAGTCATGGAAGAAACCCAAGTGCCCGTCGACCCACAAATGGACTAGCAAATTGTGGTACATGTACACCATGGAATATTATGCAGCCTTAAAGAAAGATGGAGACTTTACCTCTTTCATGTTTACATGGATGGAGCTGGAACATATTTTTCTTAGCAAAGTATCTCAGGAATGGAAGAAAAAGTATCCAAGGTACTCAGCTCTACTATGAAACTAATTTATAGCTTTCACATGAAGGCTATAACCCAACTATAGCACAAGACTATGGAGAAAGGGCCAAGGAAGGGAAAGGGAGGGGGGAGGTTTTGGTGGAGAGAGGATAATGGGTGGGGCCACATCTATGGGGCATCTTAGAATGGGTACAGGCGATTGAACTAATGTACACAGCTATGATTTAACAATTAAAAAAAAAGTTAATTTTCTGGGCTAGGTGCAGTGGCTCACACCTGTAATCTTAGCACTTTGGGAGACCAAGGTGGGAAAGAGTCACTTGGGCCGGGAGTTCAAGACCAGCCTGGGTAATAGGGGCTATAGCCCATCTCTACAACAAGAAGGAGAAGGAGAGGAAGAGGAAGAGGATGAAGAAGAGGAGGAAGAGGAGAAGAGGAAGAAGAAGAGGAAGGAGGAGGATGGGGGAAGGAGGAGGAAGAGGAGGAAGATGAAGAAGAGGAGGAGGAAGAAGAAGAATATTTTAAAATGAATTTTCATAACTCTAAATAAATTGGTTTAATTTTCTTACTTATTCTACTTACTATGAAGACTTTCACAGGGTCCCAATTTTTCTGCCAAATACTGTTGCAGTCATGAGGAATGTGTAGTTAGGTGATTTTGTCATTCTGCAAACATTACAGAGTACACTTACATAAACCTAGGTGGTACAGCCTTCTACGCACCTGGGCCATGTGGTACAACAAACCTGTGCAGTATGATGCCATGCTGAACACTGTAGGCAATTAGGATGCCATGGCAATTATTCTAACAAACATTTCTGAACATAGAAAAGGTAGTGTTTTCTTTGCACTACTATATTATGTTGTGTATGATGTCACTAGGACAGGAATTTTTTAGGTTTATCATAGTCTTACAGGACCATCACTGTGTGTGTGATCATTGTTGACTAAAACATCATCATGTGGCACATGACTGTTTTATTTTCATTGTAACAAGCATTTATTGGCTACCCCCTCATTCTGGCAGTCATGGAGGTTAAAGTAATGGACGTAACAGGGTCCACGTCCTTGAAATGTTCACCGTCTAATAGAGAGATGGATATGTCAGCAAATGTGCATCGTAATGTCCCAAGTGACTTGACTCTGAACTGAATATTATTATATTTACACATACTTACAAAATTAAACTTCTGAGAAGAAAACTACATACATTTTAAACTACACAGATAAAGGATGAAAAACATTGTTATGTTACACCTCTTATTCCTAATACCTACAAATAACAATTTAAAATACAGAAATATGTAAAAAATGGCCATAGTTTTTGGTTAATTTTTTAATGAAGAAAAACCACTGTACTTCAGTAACCCAGATGTGGCCATTTCTATAATAGATTTATGGTCTTTTTACAACCCATTAAAGTCATTGCTCCTGACCATTCATACTCAGATGCCCAGGCAGTGAGGACCACGTCGTCCCTAGGGCGCTTATTCTGCCCAGTTGAACTGCTGCGAAAATAAATTGCATTACCAATAATTTTTCTGCTGATTCTAAAAAAAGTTTAAAAACAGAAAGAAAAAGGAAGATTTTGAATGGTTAGGTTTGAAGACTTGACTGATTAAATAAAATTTTTTCCTAAAAATCTTGAAATCAAACATTATTATAATGTCTAAAACTGTGAAGTAGCTGAAGCTGCCCTGAGGACCTAATTTAGTAAAGGGTAAGTTTGTCCATTGACAGATGAGAAAACTAAGATCCAGAAGCTGCCAGGGATTTGTCTAAGGCCATTAGACAACAGAGTAGGCACAATCCACCCTTAGATTACCAAGAGTATTTTGAACAAAGATGGCATCTTTACCATAATCTTACAGGATCATCGCTGTGTGTGTGATCCATTGTTGACTAAAACATCGTCATGTGGCACATGACTCTGTTTCGTGCCACATCTGAGAACAAAGACTGCACCTGAGAACTTCCGAATAACAAACAACTGACTAGTGGCCTCCAGCTTACCTTTATGAAATGAGAACATTCATGTTAGTGTGTTTATTTTTGAATATAATAATTTCCAGTTTGTGTGTTTATTTTCTTTGCCACACAGTGATATGAATACCCTGAAGAGGATCCTCTAAAAACAGTCATTTTTCCTGGAATATTAATATATTAGAAAAGGTCACACAGAATCAGGCATAATCTAGTTGTACCAACCACTCCTCCACTCAACAAGAGAATTTATATGCCAGGCACTATTCCTGATAAAGGGAATGTAAAACTATGCAAGCAAATAGTGATATGAAGATGACTATACAGACAATAACAAGAAATCAAGAAATAAACCTATGATCCTCTTCCCTAGGATCTTAAAGATATTCAGCAGGCATGTACCCTCCCCCCCCCCCTTGTTTTAGGCATGGACTCTCTTAGTCATTTAATAAATATTCACTGAGCACCTGAGCCAGGCCATACATTGACTAAACCAAGGGTGCAGAGGATTTGAGGGGCTAGAGAAATAAAGTGTGAATTTGAGAACTTATTCTTTGTTTAAAGGGCAAACCACACCCTTTATGCCTCATGGACTTCTAGCGAGCCAAATGGCAAAATTAATTTTAAGATTAACCACTCATTGTTTAGTTTAGTAAAAATAATATGCCAAACAAACGGGACATTAACTTAGGGGTGGAGAGGTAGAGGCAGTTACTGGGGTGAGATCAAGGAATGTGCTGAGAGTGAATATCTCAATTGTTGTTTTACTTTGCTTGTGAAAGGAGTGTTAACAACTCACTGTCTTGGAATCACTTACTGATCTTTCATTACAAATGGTCTTTATGGTTTGGGTGTAGGAATAAACTCAACAATAAATTAATAAATTTGTAAGAGTCTTACATTTGATTTGGAGATTCACAGAGTTGAAGAGTGACTTAACTCTGCTGTTGAAGATCGAAACGTGCATAATCATGAAAGCCCAGCCGTCATATTTTTTTTAAAAAGTGGAAATATATAATGTTCACCCAAGTGTTTAAAACAAAGAAAAATAGTCACATGTATACTTCTTTAAGAATAAAGGAATTTTGATGGCTTCCTTCCTCTTAGACATCTGCCTCCCCTCCCACTGAGGCTCCCTCTTCTGATCCACCTTTCCCATGGAACACACCAGCACAGCCTCTTTGCTGTGTAGTTCTAGTAAATTCTTTTGGGCAGACCCTCTGTGCCACCATTTAAAATGCCAGGTTGTGTTATTGGAGCAAAAGGGTTCATAAGAGTTTATTTTATCATCACCACTTAAATGGCCTTAACACCCCCCTAGCAGTATTATTTCCTGTGTATATAGAGCCTCACAGACTATGTGAACTGATAAGAATCCCTGATGAAATGTTTATGTAACCTACAGGGCTAGTAAGGAGGAGAGTGCACCAATCAAAACGACCTCCCTGCCTGTGAAATAGTCTACACTCAAGTTCCCTTCATGGGGGCAGGGCATAAAATCTGATCATAAAGTGCACAGCTAATGAAAGAAATACGCCTTTTAATAGGCCCAGCAGATCCAGCAAACAGCATGGGGTTGCTTCATTATCTTCTGCACCCATTATGTCTGGTGTTCATTTCCTTTCCCTGCTCCCCGTGTGTCCCACTCAGCAGGGCTGAGCTCAACAACCTCAGGGAAGGCTAGCTTCCACCTCCTCATAGAACTTGTTCACTGGGTGCTCCTGGAGGAGAGAATTTGTATCTATGCTGCGACATAATGAACTCTTGGTTTCATTGTGATCTTCTCTCCCTTTTGTACTTCTTAAAATCAGAAATTGTGGTTTGGAAAACTGAATTCTCCACAATGACTCATAGCAGAGGTGTTCCATCTGTCATCATTGACTGAACAAAGACAAACAAACCATTTCTAAGTGAATTGTCATCATTAAAATCCCATGGTGCCATCAGTCCCCCATGCTCACAGAATAGGGCATGACCTGGGCATGTCGGAACAAAATTAGTGTCAGATTATAGTGAAAGGAAACCAAAAAAAATGACGATGATCCTGTGTGTAAATCCCCATGATCTGTGGAAAACCATGCCCATTCTTACCATCTAGTGAGATGGAGACAAATACCAAACACCTGACTGTAGCAGAGAGGGGGCTGTTCACCTCATAGGAGGCAAGAGGACCAAGATCCTTGGACCATGGCCCAGAATGACTGCATTTGAAAGAACTGAGTGTGGAAAGGATGGCAGCACATCAGTACACAGGACTGCAGTTGTCCTCAGGGATGAAGAAGAGTTCTAGAGCCACACCTGGATCTACTGACAAGAGATTGAATGGCCTTTGTCCTCCCACCATGGACAGACGTGTTTTTTTTTTCTTTTTTTTTTTTTTTTGTCCAACCATCCAATCTCCTTCTAGGTTATGGAAGATGGGAGGAAGAATGAAAACAGGTTTTTCAAGTGGACCTTTGCAGGTGTATTTTTTCAAATTCTGGTATGTGTTGCATCTTTGCAGTGAATTGTTTTCAAAATTCAACCTGACTTGGCTTTTTCCAACATTCTTTGGAACATGTTTGCTTTATAAATGCTGCAAGTAGACAAGAGGCAATGATGCGATAAGTTAAATATGGCAAATTAAGTTACACATTTAAGATAACAAATGGACATGAGCATTAACTATTTCAACTGAAAGATAGTCTAGCGAATGACCAAGTGTGTGTGTATAAAATTATACATGTTAATTGTATGCCTTTTTTACTCAATCAATCATAAAACATGTGTTAGTACTGCTTTGTCCCTGTTTTAATTTGTGACTCTAAAGCTCTACTTATAGTCTTTCTATTTCTATCTAAACGGCCTTCAAACTTTCAGATATTACCACAGGAACTTTGAACTGGTTTTTATCTCTTCTTTGCCTCCACTTCCCAATTCTCCACAAAGCATCCAGAATGAATTTCATAAATCTATATCAGATCATGTCAATCTTTGCTTAAGTCATTTTGTGAATTCCAGTGCATTTTATTTTTATTTTTTTATTTCAGGTTAATGTGAGGGTACAAGCAATCAGGTCACAATATTTGAATTTGTTAGGTGGAGTCCCTCATGTAGTTGTGCCCCACATCCAAAAGGTGTGCCATACACCCCATACACTGTGCCCATTAAGTGAGAACCCCCTAAAACTCTCTTCTCTTCTTTTCCTCCTCCCTCATCTCCCCTCCCACAACTTGAATTGAATTGAATTTTACTCCTATGTGAGAGTGTATTAGATTGTCTACTGGCTTTGTATTAGTGCTGTATTAGTGCTGAAAACATACTTTTTCATTCTTGAGATACTTTACTTAAGAATAGTGTGCTTCAACTCCATCCAGGTTAATACAAAAGATACAATGTCACCATCTTTTTTTATGCTTGAATAGTATTCCATGGTATACATATGTCATTGTTTGTTAATGCAATTCCTGAGCTGATGGGCATTTTGGTTGTTTCCAAGTTGAGCCGTGATAAATAATCTAGTGCAAATGTCTGTATGTTAAAGTGATTTTCCATCTTCTGGGTAGAGGCCTAGTAGTGGGATTGCAGGGTCAAATGAGGGGTCTAATTTGAGTTCTTTGAGGATTCTCAAAACTTCTTTCCAAGGAAGCTCTCATTCCCAAGAGTAGTACGAAAGTGTCCCACTCTCTCTACATCCATGCCAGCATCTGCAACTCTGGAACTTTGTGATGTGGGCTAACCTTACCACAGTGAGATGATATCTCAGGCTGGTTTTGATTTGCATTTTTCTAATGATTAGGGATGATGAGCATTCTTTTTGTTTTTTAGCCATTTGTCTGTTTTCCTCAGAATATTCTGTTCATGTTTCTTACCCAGTGATAGATGGGATTGTTTGCTCTATTTTGTTGTTTGAATTCTCTATAAATCCTAAAGATGCTTTGTCAGATTATGAATGCTTTGTCAGATTCATAACATGCAAATATCTTTTCCCATTTTGAAGGCTGTCTGTTTGCTTTGGTTGTTGTGGCCTTAGCTGTGCAGAAGATTTTCAGTTTAATTAAGTCCCATTTGCTTATTTTTTGTTGTTGTTTCAATTGCCACTAAAGTCTTCTTCATAAAATCTTTCTCGAGACTGACTTCCTCAAAAGTTTTTCTCTCACTTTCTTTGAGGATTTTTATCATTTTATGCTTTATATTTAAATCTTTTATCTTAAGTCTTTTATTAAAATATTTTAAATTTTTTAACTTTCTGTAATGGTGAAAGGTGCAGGTCCAGTTTCAATCTTTTACATAAAGTTATCCAGTTTTCCTAGCACCATTTCTTGAAAAGGGAATCTTTTCCCCCAGTGTATGCTTGTTTGATTTATCAAAGATTTGGTTTGGTTTATCAAAGATCAGAGGGCTATACGAGACTAGTTTCATCCCTTGGTTTTCTATTTAGTTCTAAATGTCTATGTCTCTGTTTTTATGACAATACCATGCTGTTTTGATCACTATAGACTTATAATACAGCCTAAAGTCTGGTAGAGTGATGCCTCTGGCTTTATTTTTATTACCAAAAATTGTGTTGGGTATACAGGAGAAATGAAGAACTATTTCTGGTTCCAGAAGAAATGAAGAACTATTATTTCCAGTTCTTCAAAATACAATGTTGATATTTTAATGGGGATTGCATCGAATCTGTAGATTACTTTGGGTAGTATAGACATTTTAACAATTCTTCCCAAACATGAGCATGCTATTTCTTTTCTTAGGGTTTCATAATTTTCTTGCTAAAAGTCCTTAACCTCCTTTGTTAGGTATTTTCTTAGGTATTTCATTTTCCTTGAAGCTATTGTGAAGGGAATTGTGTCTTTGATTAGCTTCTCATCTGGGCTGTTGTTGGCATATACAATGGCTACTGATTTTATACCCTAAGATGTTACTATATTTCTTGATATATAGTATATAACTTCCAGGAGTCTTGTGGTTGAATCTCTGGGGTTCTCTAAGTATAAAATCATGCCATCAGCGAAGAGCAAGAGTTTGGCCTCCTCTGCCTTCATTTGGATACCCTTTATATCCTTCTCTTGCCTGATTAGATCGATTGGCTAGAATTTCCATCACTACATTGAATAGTAGTGCCAATAAATGACATTCTTCTCTTATTCCAGTTCTAAGTAGAAAAGCTTTCAGTTTTACTCTATTCAGTATAATGTTAGCTGTGAGTTTGTTATAGATGGCTTTAGTCACTTTAAGAAATGTCCCATCTATGCCTATATTTTTAAGTGTTATTGTGAGGAAAGGATGCTGAATTTTATCAAATGCTTTTTATGGAACTATTAAGAGGATCATATGGTCTTTATTTTTGCTTCTATTGATATGAAGAATTACATTTATGGATTTTTGTATGTTAAACAAGCCTTATGTCCCTGGGATAAAGTATACTTGATCATGATATATAATTCTTTAATGTATAGCTATAATATATTAGGTAAGATTTTATTGAGTATTTTTGCATGTATATTCATTAGAGAAATTGGTCTGTTGTTCTCCTTTTTAGTTGGATCTTTTTCTAGTTTTGGTATCAAGATGATAATTGCTTCATAGAAGGTGTCGGGAAAGGGTCCTTCCTTCTTAATGTTTTGGTAGTTTATGCAATATAGGTACAAGCTCTTCTTTGAAGGTTTGTTGAAGGTTTGATAGAACTCTGGTGTGAAGCTGTCTGGTCCAGGAATTTTTTTGTTTGAAGTTGTTTTTTTAATTTTTTCTTTAATCTCAGTGCTTAATATTGGTCTGTTCATGTGATCTATTTCTTCTTGGTTAAGTCTAGGAAGATGTTGTGATTCCCTTTTTTTCATTTCGGATTCAGGTTATAAGAGATTTTACTTTTCTGTTTCCGGTTAATCTGGTCCAAGGTTTATCAATTTTATTTATTTATTTTTTATTTCCTTACTTTTCTGAATGATTCTTTTGTTTTCAATTTCATTTATTACTGAATGAAATAAATTTACTTTTGTTTTCAATTTCATTTAATTTTGGTTATATCTTTTCATCTGCTAGGTTTGAGATTGGATTGTTCTTCCTTTTTCATTTCCTTAAGATGCTTCATTATTTTGCTCATTACTTTCTTTTTGTTTTTTGGATATGGGCATCTAATGCGATAAGTTTTTTTCTTATGACTGCTTTTGCAGAATCCCACAGGTTTTGGTAACTTGTAGCTTCATTGTTGTTATGTTCAAGAAATTTAACAGTTTCTTCCTTTATGTCTTCCTTGACCCAACTGTCATTTAGAATGAAGTTTCTATGCCTTTGTGTGGGGATGAACATTTTTGTTGGAGTTAAGGTCCACCTGTTTATTGCCTTGTGGTCTGAAAAGATACAAAGTGTAATTTTAATCCTTTTAATTTTTTTGAGGTTTGATTTGTATCCTAGGGGAAGATCTATTTTGGAGTTTGTTCCATGGGCTAATGAGAAAAATGTGTATTCCTTACCTTTGAGATTGTGTGTTCTGTATACATCTATGAAGCTCAGTTGTTCCAGAATCTTGTTTAAGTCCCTTGTATCTTTTTAAAGTTTCTGTTTAGAAGATTTTTCTAGCTCTGTAAGATGAATTTTAGAGTCCCAAGCTATTATGGTATTACAGGATATCATATTGCTCAGATCAATTAAGGTCTGTTTCATAAATCTGGAAGCATTTACATTGGGCACATAAATATTTAGAATTGAAATGTCCTCATATTATATTATTCCTTTGACCAGTATGAAGCAACCCTCTTCATCTTTCTTGACTGTACGTGATTTAAATCTACTTCTATCTGAAAATAAGATTGTGACCCCTCCTTTCTTCTGATTCCATTTGCTTGATATATTGTTTTCTATCCCTTTACCCTGAGTCTTGATTTGTCTTTAAAGGTTAGGTGTGTTTTCTGGAGACACACCTCACCTTTTTCAGTCAATTGGCTGGTCTGTGCCCGTGCAGTGGGGAATTCAATCCATTAACATTTATTGAGGAAATTGATAACCATGGTGGAATTCTATTCATCTTATTTTGTGGAAGTCTGTTGCTTAGTTTTATCCTTTGCAGCATTGTGGAAGGTGGGTTTTGTCCTTTAGTTTCTGGGTCTTTACCTTGCTGGTGGTCCATTGTGATGGTCAGTTGGCTTACGTATTTATTGTAGAGCTGGTCTTCTTGTGGTGAATTTCCTCAGTGTTTGCATTGAGTAAAAGCAATGTTGCATTGCATCAGTAAAATATTTAATTTCTCCATCGATTTTGAAGCTTAGTTTAGCAGGATACAGAATTCTGGGATGAAAATTATTTTGTTTAAGAATGTTGAAGGGGGATGACCATTCTCTTGTGGCTTGAAAGTTTCAGCTGAAAAATCCTCTGTCATCCTGATAGATCTATCCCTGTAGATCAATGGGCATGTATTCCTGTCTGCTTGCAGAATTTTCTTTTTTGTCTTGAATTTGGACATTATAATGTGTCTTGGAGATACTCTGTATTGAGATGACCCTGGGCTCTTTGATATCCCTCTAAAGAAGTGTTTAGAGGGGGAGGCACCTGTGGCTCAAAGGAGTAGGGCGTCGACCTCATATGCTGGAGGTGGTGGGTTCAAACCCAGCCCTGGCCAAAAACTGCCAAAAAAAACCCCAAGAAATATTTAGAGGGATTCTTTGATATCCCTCTAAAAGAAGTGTTTTAGAATCTTTAGTGAAACTTGGGAAATTTTCATTTATGATAGTCTCCAGTAGGGCTTCCATTCCTTTGGGATGTTCTTCTTCATCTTTAGGATTCTTAACACTTATATGTTTGAATTTTTCATGAAGTCCTATAATCTCTGACTGAATGTTCTTTTTTTCCTCTCCTCTTTTTTGCACTTTAAATACATGGGTAAGCTCTAGAGCTTTACCCTGGAGTTCTGAAATTCTTTATTCTCTAAGCTCTAATCTGTTATTGATACTTTCTACTGCATCTTTAAGTTCCTTGAGTGACTCCTTCATTTCCTTAATCTCTGCCATATCCTTTCTGTATTCTTCATATCCTTCATCATGTTTTAGTTCTGTTTTTCCACTTTCTCATCAATTCCCTTTATTGCCTTTGCCACCTAGATCTTAAATTCCCTTTCTGTCAATTATAGTAATGCTTTATAAGTTGAGTCCCTCTGTGGTAGCTACCTTGTGGTCCTTTGGGGGAGGGGAGTGGCTCTGTTTTTGTTTTCCATGTTGTCAGAATTTTTCTGTGAATTCTCCCTCATGTATGTTTTCTTCTTGTTTACTTCCTTCCCTTACTTTTTCCTTCTGACTACCTCTTTTGCTTTAAATTACCTTATCTCAGAGCTTAGGTGTTGAAGTGGCCTTTTCGTATAAGGCCACAATGAAGGGAAGGTAAAAAGTGCATAGGGAGCAAGAAGAAAAAAAAAAGAAAAAAAGAAAAAAAAGAAAAAGAAAAAGAATGTGGGGTGAAAGAAGAGGAAAAAAAAGAACAGGAGAAATGGTGTTATTCACTAGAGTGCAATGCCCACACCTGGAATTCTAGGACTTAGTGGGGGTCAGGTTGGGTGAGTCCCTCAAAGTCAGGAGCTCTCTACTAACCTAGGAAAAAGCAAGACCCCACCTACACTAAATATGGAAAGAGAAAAACAAATAAAAAAAATCAAAAATTCAGCAATATGTTGCAGTTGGGACCTGCCAATACTGCCAATAGTTCTTTCCAAAGGCCAAAGCTAGGACACTCTAGATGTGAGTTAATGAGCTCCTTGAGTGAGACTAATGCTGTGATCCCCCCAGCCAAACCAATGCTGTGACCACCCCCAGCACTCAGAGAAAAGATATATATATATATACATATGTCACCTTTCATATATATAAAAGAAAAAATATATATATATAATTAAAAATACAATTGTATAAGGTAAAGAAAAAAAGGATATCTTAGCTGTTTTATGAGAAACTTTTGTTAGAAAGATGAGGAAAGTAGAAAAATCTCTACCAAAAGAGAAAAAAAAGTAGAGAAATAAAAAAGAAGAGAGAATAAAGGGGGCTGAAAAATAGTAACAAAAATGAAAGAGACCTAGCTATAAAAGAATACAAAAATTAAAAATTAAAAATATAACCAAAGATAAAATTAATAAAATCAATATATATAATATATGTATGTGTGTGTATATGCACACACACATATATAGCCTAGACACTAGGTGGCACCATGGTGTTATGAAATGGAGATCATACACTGTTCTGCTAAGGAAAATTAGGGCTGGAAGCCACTCTCCAGTTGCAGGGCAGATCTTCCCAACTTATTCACCCTCAATCAGGACCTGGTTGCTTCATCTGCATTCAGTCCCTGGGGAATTGAGGTCCTAAAGCTCTCACCAGAATACTCTGCAAGCATGTCACACAGTGCCCTCTGACAACAGTTCCTTAGGCCACTCAGCTCAAGTGAGCTCAGCAGGTGTACCAGAATCAGCCATGCACTAGGACTCTGTGGACTGTTTTCCCACATGGCTTTCCCACAATGGTGGTACCCAGCTAGTGGCCAAACTAGTGGGTTATCTACCCCTCCCAGTATTCAATCCCAGATGCAGGACACTGCTGGAGTCCATTCAATCAAGTAAGCCTTCCAAGGGAGCTCCAGTGAGCAACCCAGCCCAAATTCAGAAAACGGCAGAACAACTCCTTCATATCCTCAGGCAGGGATAGGGATCCATGGGCAGGCTGGCTGGCTGGTCCTCACCTGTTCCTAAGCACTCATTCTCTATGCCAGTTTTCCTCACCTCCAGACCTCCTCACTGATTCCTGTACACTTCAGCTTCATTGTGCCTCCTGAGTGATATCCTTGAGTAGGGTCCCCAGCCAAGGTGTTTTCTTTCCCCTGCCTCATCACCAGTGGCTAGCAAGATGTTTTTAGTCTGCCATCTTGCTCCACCACCACCCCATTGCATTTTAAAGGCAATGTGAATTTTATAGAATGATGTAACAAGTCATGCTAGTAAAACAGAATAGTAAATACTGTTCTTTCAGAAATATAATTATGGTGGCAGCAAGGGCAATGGGTTGAGGAAAGTGAGGAGGAGAGGCAGGTCTGGCAATGAACAGATGAGCCCTTTGACATATGTCACCTATAGCAGGAGTTGTGGGGTGGAAACCAACAAGCAATGGTTGCATTAGGCATCAAAATTGGTTGACCAAGCAAGCAATAAAAATGGGGAAATTAGAGGGTGATATTGAGAGTTCCAATTTAAAATAATGTCATTGGTTACAACAGGGAATGCAGAGATGGAACATGTTGCACAGAGCTCAAAAGAGGGAAGAAAAGTTAAGAGGAATATGGAAGTTATTTACTAACAAACACCTGGGAGCACTATCTGTGTGCCAGGTACAACTTCCTCTCGTAAGGCAGGGTGTCCAACCTTTTTTTCCCGCTTTTTTTCATTGAAAGAATAAGAGTTGTCTCAGGCCACACAGTTAATACATAAACATCAATGAAAGCTCATTAGAAAAAAAAAAGGGGGGGGGGGAAGTTCTGCACATACTTTTCCTGATATTGGACACCAGAAATAAGCTAAAAAAAAAAAAAAAAAATCATGATTAAATGAGCATGCAAGCTGTGGGTTTCAGGTGGGACACCCCTCACTTAGCAAATGTTAACTTGTTGAAAATTGCTAATAGCTTTCCAAGGTAGCTGCCAATACCAGCCTGTTTACATTTGAGCAAAACGAGGTACAGAGATGATATGGACCTTTTCCTGGAGCCCATAGTCTGTAACTGCTGATCTGAGGCTGAAGCCCGTTTGTGCTGGCTCTGGCATCTATGCTGGCAAAGACTCTGTGGCATGGCCTTTCCCGTAGGTGGAAAGGCCCCTTATGCATGGGAATTAGCTGAGAAGGATCATCACAGAGGTTTAAATAGACTGTGAGAAATGCCTGAGGTGGAAGGCTAGAAAGTTCCAGAGCTTGGACTAAACCCACCCAATTCCAGAGTCTTTCTGCTGCTGTAACAAACCAAAATTCAAAAAGGGAATAACATCTATGAATGCTAGATATAGCTTTAGAGTATTGTCAGTTTTAAAGGCAACGTTCACAGTTGTGTGAAGAAAAAGGTTAACAATGAACTGGCAGAAAGTCTTTGCTGTGATTATCCTCTTCCCTCCCATAGAGCATGGCCGTGTATCTGTTTAGTGAGTGGAGAGGAACAGTGGCCACCTGACTTATGCCATCACAGGTTGAAGTTTTAGGTTTTGCTATTATGTACATTCAGTGTCTCTTGCCAATGGAGATCAGGGTATGTGATTTTTATTTATTTATTTATTTATAAGTGCGGGAAAATACACATAAGAGAAAATTTATAATCTAAACAAGTTTTAAGGGTTAGCCATTCAGTGTTATTAAGTACATTTACATTGTGTGCAATCATTGTTGCCATCCATGTCCAGTTCTGCTCATCTTCCCAAAATGACTCTAGCCAGTAAACACCAACTCCCCATTATTCTCCATCCCCAGTCTCTGGCAAACACCATCTCTAAGAATTTGGTGATCTTTCTTTTTAATCAGATACTTTCTTTGTGAAACTCACTGGGTGGTCAATGCTGTCTGTAGGTCTTCAAACTTTAGCATAGAAATGAATCTCTCCTAACCAAAAAATGACTTTTTTTCCAATAGCAAAAACATGGCTTTTTGATGGTGTTCTATCTTCCTATCCCTATACTGACTTCCCATCCCCATAAATGTCCTGCAGAGATCATGGTTAAGGAGAATGTGCTCCAATATTAAATTCCTTATATACTGAAGAACTGGCAAACGAAGGGAGTTATAGTATGTGACACACTGTGAAAGTTTTGAGACAGATTTTGTTATGATCCATAGTTTCTGTCCACCCAGATTTTATATTTCTTCATTTTTGTGTATCTCAAAACTTTGTTAATGACCCATATATTGCTTCCCTATGAAAAGCTCTTTTCATTCATTCAACTCAAAGATACCCTTACTAGTAATGGCTCTGGTGTTAGAAACTTTTGCATTTTCTAAGTACCATGAAAATTCAAGACCTTTTACTTAATGAGAAAAATCTCTCTTTCTCTGTAGTATTTTGCAGAGACTAAGTCTGTTAGTCATTTCAAAGGAAGTGGTGTGAGTTGGAGATGTGGATACACAGAATTTGTATACATGATAATGGATTAGGGAACACAGGACTCAGATAGGAACTCGTCAGATGCGAGATTGAACTGCAGGTGTGCCATTTAGCCGTGGGGTGCACCTGAGCGAATGGGTTTATCTTCCTGAGCTATATTTTCTTACCTGGAAAATGGGAATAAAATACTGACTTCACAGGGTTATGGGAAGAATAAATGGGATATACATGGAAAAGCCTGGATACTTGGTGAATGTTGCTTAAGTACTATTTTTTCCTTGGTTGGATTTCTAGCATGGAAATTTTTTTCTTCAAATTTTGTTCCATTTCCTGATCCATTGCATAGACATGCCCCCAGATAAGATGATATCTCATAGTAAAATTGTTTTAACAATGTTAACTTAATTGTCCAACCTCATATGTTTGTGTGTGTATCTATATATACATACATATACATATATACCTGTATATATGCAAATATATGTGTCACTAGATTTCCTGGTCCTTTCTCTATTGTGTTCTTACATTCATTAAGAAGTTAGTGTTTTTCTATCTTCCCTTTGCCCTTGATAGTATCTGGGCTAAACTTTCTATCCACATGCATCACACACTTTCAAACCCTACAGGACATGGTGTCTCTGTCATTTATGGGTCTCAGGAGAGGAAGGGAGTAACTGTGTTGTGAGGCGTATGTAGTTATAATAACAGAACTCAAGCCAAAAGTCTGTACAGTGGACTCTAAGAACATATTCTCCACCTGCTTCTCCAGGAATCAAGTGACCATGTCTGATGTTGTCTTCCTAGCAATTGCACCATCTTATCTTTGTGACAGCTGGGCCTCACATTCATAACTGAGTGGAATCTGGGCTCCTAACTCTACCAGAGCTTCTGAGAACAAGATTGAGAGCCACTTGCTGTATGCAAAAAATAGTTGCCAATGTAGGATTTTCTCAAGTCTAAATATTTTGTTTTATTAAAATATTTCCTGGAGGTACTCAAATTCAGCTCCAAAAAGAACACATACATTTGTTCTGATTGGCTAAATGGACCATTCACAAGGGGTTAGGGTGGAACCTTGGGGTGGGGGGCTTAGAATCACAACTCTGTGTCATCTTCACAATAACTTCAAGAATCTGGCCAATACTCAGATTGAATGCTCTGAATGACTCCCCAGTCTGTGCTCTGAGATGAGAAAGGGCATTCCCCACCTCATTTCTTTATCAAACTATATATTTTTCTTCAACTAAGTGATCATTTCAAAAACATAGCACTGATTGTAAGGTAAATATGCATTTTAGGGAGCTTTTCTTTCCTTTATAATCTGTCACTATTTCTTTACTTAGTTTGAATTTTGGAGAAAATATAAATTTTAAATTTTTCATCAAAGATCTTATTTACATATTAAAACAGAACTCATATTTAATGTCTATAATATTCTGAGTGATTTTTGAAAGCACAAATAAGCATAACTAAACATATTAATAGCTTGCTGTTTTCTTATCCAGTTTAAACTTAAATTTGTTAATCTGTTCTTGAGGTAACAAACAATTATGCATTTCCTGCTGACACCTTATAAGTCTGATTTTTATGCAGAAGGAAATGCACTTACCCTCTCCAGTTCTACACATAAGCCAATGGTCCAGATACCCTCTTGCCTTCCAGTGTTGGTGTGCTTATTACCCCAATGTTACTGTCCTTGCCTGGATGTTATTAGAGATGCTCATATGTTACTATCCTTGCCTGGATGTTACTGTTCCTCTCCTAATGTTACTATAGATGCTCATTACTGTTCTTGTTCCGAAGTTACTGTACCTGCACCAATGTTACTGTCCTTGCCCACGTTA
This sequence comes from Loris lydekkerianus, assembly GCA_963574355.1. Taxonomy (NCBI): domain Eukaryota; kingdom Metazoa; phylum Chordata; class Mammalia; order Primates; family Lorisidae; genus Loris; species Loris lydekkerianus. The sequence continues at coordinate 16,202 of CAUYPK010018399.1, forward strand.
CTGCTCCAATGTTACTGAACTTACCCTGATGTCACTGTACTTGTGTGGCTTTGTGTTATCCCAGATGGTAGACAACACCCCTTGCTGCCTTATCTAGATGGGCAGTGTCCACTTTCAGTATATCATTTAATAACGGCTAACCTAATAATTGTTTTCATATTTTCATACTCAAGATTTTATGATCAGATTACAGCTGACTCTTCTTTCTGTACTAAGAATTAGTCCTGATTTTACTACTAATCAGATGTATAAACTTGCATGTTCTCTAACCTCTCCAAGGCTCAGTCTCTGCATTTGTAAAAAGAGTAAGTTAGATTACATGATATCTATTGGGCCACCCAGCCCTAAAATTGTATGTTTTTAATTGTTTAATGTTTGCAATCCTGCGGTGTGCTGCGCAGCACTGGACACCATGTAGGCCCACCTCAGCTGATGGCCTCCTGACCCTGCTCTCCTCTCTCCATAGAATCTTCAGCCCACATTGTTCCACTGGTCTCTCTGCTTCGAATCCCTTCTTTCCCTTCTCAAAGGCTAATCTTACCAACTTCATTATCTGTCAATTTTCCTTAAAACAATCTACTATTTCTATGGGAATCTCAGCTATATCACGAAAAGCTAAGCTCAAACAAAAGAATAAACATGCAAGAATAGTAACAGAAATTTGAAAAAGAAAAATAGCAAGGGATATTAGCCCAAATATTTAATAAGAGGACATTATTAAGCTATAGAATTAAAGAAATTTACTATTAGTGCAGAAATGTGATGTCAAGCCAATCTATGGACCAAAATACAAAGCTCAGAACATAGGGAATTTATAGCATTGAAACTTCAGATTGATGGGTAAACTATCACTCAACTGTCTACTCATTGAGAATACAATGAAGCTGGACTGCTGATACCTCATAGGAAAGTAAACCCCAGGTGGAGCAAAGATGTACATGTACTTAAAGATCATAAAAATCTAAGAGTATAGAAATACATTTCTGTAACATCTTATCAATACATAGTCAATTTTCTAAGAATGGCATGAAATCTAGAACCCATAAAAGTAAAGTTAGACAAAGTTCACTACAAGAATTTAAAAATGTTTATGTGAAAAAAAATCAAAAACAAAGTCAAAGACCAAATAACAGAGGCTAATTTTATTAAGAAAGATCTCTTACAAATAAATATATGAAAAAAATCTAACCCTCACAGAGAAATGAGCAAAGCCTGATCACAGGAAAATGATATACCGTATATGGATGACCGATTAACAGATGGCGAGGATGAAGCAGGCTGCTGGCCTCGATCTTCATCTCAGTTCTTCTGTTTTCAGCTGTGTGACCTTACACAGCTCACTAACCCATCTGGGCCTTGGTTTCTTCAAATGTGTTTTAAGAGAGTTATAATACTATGCACTTCTTGTGGTTATTATGTTAATTAAATGAGTCAATATTTGTTAGAGACCCAGCTCAATGCCTGGAACATTGAAAGCTCAGTACAAGGGTATAGGTTTTTTTTTTTTTATTATTGCTAGAGAGAAATAATATTTATAGTATTCTGAATACAATAACAAGAAGGTAACTTGTTAAGTAAAATTCACAAATGTTTGTTACTATTGTTAAGTGCTTTTCTACTCTTTGGCCATTTTTTCCACATTGACGAGCTCATTCTACAGATTTACACAAATGTGTAGAGTCGTACATACAAGGCTGCTGTGTACGTGGTTTTTGTTGTTGTTGTTGTTGTTTTTGAAATAAGAGTCTCACTCTGTTGCCCTGGTTAGAGTGCCGTGGCATCACAGGTCACACCAACCTCAGACTCCTGGATTGAAGCAAACCTTTTGCATCAGCCTCCTGAGTAGCTGGTACTACAGGCATATAACACCACACCTGGATAAGTTTTCTATTCTTAGCAGAAACATGGTGTTGCTCTTTCTCAGGCTGGATTTGAACTCCTGAGCTCAAACAATTCACCTGTCTCAGCCTCCCAGAGTGCTAGGATTACCACATTTATGATTTTTTAAATAAAAATTATCAAAAAAATAGAAATCGTCCATCAATGAGGGACTGAGAAATAATAATTTTTGTTATATTATGTTAAGGAATGGTAGTCATTTTGAAAAATAAAGTGGTTCTGTATTTAATGAAATAATAAGAGAACTGTCTATATTGTTTAGGAAAAAAAAGTCACAGAATAAAAATGTGTTTTTTGTGTGTTTGCATGCACATGAGCTCTTTCTGTGATCTGAATATTTGTGTTTTTCAAACCCATTTGTAGAAGCCCTAGTCCTTAATGAGGGTATTGAGAGATAGGGCCTTTGGGAGGTGATTAGGTTGTGTGGGTCATGAGGATGGAGTGCCCATTAAGCCGACCTCTCTATCTTCCTGTCCTGTGAGGACATAGCAAGAAGGTATCTGTCTGCGCACTGGGTAGAGAGCCCCCAACAAGAACCAAATTGCCTAGGACCTTGATCTTAGACTTCTAAGACTTTGAAACTATGAGGAATAAATTTCTGTTATTTATGCAGCCTAAACCATGATATTTTATTATAGCAGCCCCAGCTGCCTAAAGTGTGTGTGTGTGTGTGTGCTTGTGTGTTACACATACATAAAAGAGAGGATCTTCCCCAGCTCTAGGGGCCTCCCTTACTTCCCTGTGTGAAATTGGCAGGGAGGGACCAGGGATAAGAAGGCTGAGGACACATAACAAGTGCACTAGACATGATGACTAAAAAGAACCATCAAGAAAATACACACATCATCCTAAGAGAGACCTTTTATCCTCTTGGAGGTTTTCACTGACTAGTAATGATAATACTAATTACAATAAAGCAAGTCTTTCCATAACATCCACAATCTGCTAGGAATAAGCCCTTCATATATATTAATTATTTCTCATGGCATGCCTATAAAGAGATTCTAGTACCCCTCCTTACCATAGGAAGACATTGAGAAACCAAAAGATTAAGGAAGTTGCCCAAGCAACTTAGCAGGAAAGAGGAGAACTGAGATGTCACTCAGGCAAGTGGCTCCAGGGTCTGCCCTCTAACAAACTCGAACATAAAGTGACAGAGGACTTGTGCCCAATTCCTAGATCCCCTGAAGACTCACTGTGGAACAGTTTGCCTGATTAATAAAGCAAGAGCAGATATAAAAGTAATGTAAGGTATTAATATATACTACTAAATTGTATTTCTTCAAATCCAATAAGCATTGATATTGTTCTGGGAAATTATCCTGGAAATTAAAAGTTTTGGTTTCAGCCCCATTTTGATCCTCAGGAGAGCCTTTCATAAGCCAGAAACCTCTTCTCCTTCCCTAAGGGTGGTGTGGAGGGTCAGCAAGGACTTGGCATGTCTGTCCCTGAGGATCCTGGGGAGACATTAACTGGCAACTCTCAGTCAGACTCTCTGCTCAGTGGCAGCCCTCACACGGCCACTGGCTGGCTCCAGAATGTGGTGCTGGAGGAAAGTAAGCATTACAGAGACACTTTGTTCACTGAGCCTCCTGGGGAGCGTGGCATGGACAGCACAAACCCTGACCTGGGCTAATTTTCTGGAAGCTCACACAGCTTAAGCCAAAGTCACTTCCACTAACGTATACTCTGAATAGGTTAACACCTACCAGATTCTATCCCTAGTCTAGAATTTACCATTTTTAAAAGTAGTTCTATCATAAATCAATCATTGATAATGACTTAGAGCCCTCTTGGTCTCCTGTAGTAAATTAGCAACTTAGCACCTTCAATGATTTTTCATATTCTAAATAAACTTCAGATACTGAAGAGATTATCCCTATTTCACCTCCCAAAACACATCACTCAGAAAAAACTTAGAATTATTCTTTTTTTTTTTTTTTTTTTTGCAGTTTCTGGTTGGGGCTGGGTTTGAACCTACCACCTCCAGCATATGGGGCAGGCGCCCTACTCCTTTGAGCCACAGGCGCCGCCCAAAACTTAGAATTATTTAGCTCAAGTAAATTACAAAACAATTTTTTCTATGTTTTTAGTCTTCAGTAGAAATGCATATATTGATTTTAAAAAATAGATAGTTGGAACTTTGAGGACTGTTTCAAAATGTTATACATTTCCTGTCTAAGCAGTGCCAGTAACAATCGGTACCTACCTGTCAGCTTGATTTATTACATAAGTAATATTCTGCCCGGTGCTTTGTTTCCAGAACTCTCATCTCTGAGTTACTCTTACACAGTTCAAAGAGAAAGTTGCTCAGAAGAACTGTTATTGCGCCTAAAGGGATTTACTGTAAGGAAAGGGAGGAGATGGCTGGCCAGAATTTTCTATTAAAAAAAAAAAAAATGAGTAAATGTGTCTTGGCAGGAAATGCCTGAAAATGTGAAGCAGGGAGGGATAGAGGAGGAAGCAAGGTCAAAGAAAAGGTTGTATTTGTCAAAAGAAGCAAAAATGACGGCGTTACCAAGTCCCTTCCAAACCAAACAGACAAAGAGCAGAGAATGAAACTGCGGAAGGCTTCAAGTAAATCTGCAGTTTTCATAACAACTCTCTCTTCCAAACCATTGCCTATCTTTAGCTGTAGGATTACCTGCAGCCTTATTTGCACATCTATATTATAATTTAGGTTTATAATTTATATTTACAAATTCAGCCTTCTATATTTACCGTAGAAATAAAATAAAATGAGCCTGTATTTAACTATAAGAAAATGAATCTTTGAGAACATAAATAACAATAAAGAACATATGTCACTGTCTATATTTATGCCAAATGTTTTATTTTCGGTGGGAAAGGAGGAGGACAGGAAAATTTAGCAATATCAATAAATCTTTTTCCTGGGACAACATTTTAAAAATAGTGTAAATCTATTGTTTATGTGCTTCTGGCTGTGTTATATAATTGCAAACTTTCCTAACATTTTGACTGTAATAAACCTAACTGTTGTCTGGGGAATCAGAAAGAGAGAATCCACCAGCTCTACAGTGTTAGTTGTCTTCCCACATCACAGAATTGTCCTTCCCCTGAAAGATTTCCTCAGGCTCCCTGCTAGCTGCGAACCCAAGCCCAGCAGCTCAGAGGCCTCACGCAGCCCTGCAACCTCGCCTCAGCCTCTGTCCCTACAGCACATCCTGCTCTATCAAATTGTCTCCATGGCCTGAGTGTGCTAGATGTCACACAGACGCTGTCATTCCCTGTGCCCACCTGGTAACACGTCAATGAAACAGCTTCCTCCACTTTCGCTCTGAGGAGTCATCCACCCTCCTCCCCGCTCCCTCAGGCCTCTGTCCTCCCTGTTACATTCCCCTAATGTTACAATCCTGCATTTATGTTCCATCATCCCTAGTAAGCCATACTTCTCAAGTGCAGGTGCTATGTCTCATTTTGAGGATAATTCAAAATCCTGGAGAGACCCAGATGAACTTGATTTGCTTGATTCTTAACCATTATCTGTGGATAATGCTCCATAGTGTAGTGATATTATCTCCATCCAATGAAAACATCTTCGATTTGAGGACTTCATCCACTTCTCAGAGTGGTACACATGGAACCTGATTTGAATTTATACCGCCGGAGTGATTTTCTTAAGTTTTAAGCCCCAAAGCCAACTGCCTGCATAACATCCTTTCCTGTCTTGCTTCACCTTCTCAGGAAGCCTGAACCGTTCCTTGTACCTGAGGAGACTGCACCTCAGAGCCGGTCAGGCTGTTGCCCCAAGGTGCCTGGGTAGAAAGCAGGTGATGAGGTGGGTGCTCAGTTGACTCCAAGATCAGAACTCTCCCCTGTATCTCAGGGACCCGTCAAATTGCTTGGTGGGGTTTATACATAACTTTCATGACTGGCCCATGTTTATTTCTCCAGCCCAGCTTTGCCCAGAGCTTCAGTGAGCACCAGGTCTGGTTGGTCACCTGGAGTCATTTTCCACTCCTGTTGCACGCCAGGCTCTGATGTGTACAGGACTGAGACTCCCGGGCTGGAGTCTCCTGGCCCCACCTCCTATAAGTTCCCCTGCTACCTCAGCCCACACCACCACTGTCTGCTTCTCTGCTTGAGGACAGTGGGATCCCTGAAATGCTGGGACTTAGCAAAGGCTCTACTATGTAAAATGTATTCAACAAACATTTATTTGTTGAATCATAGTGAATCGTATCTGTACTCAGTATCTTTAGGGGGTAGAAAAGGTTAATGAACCTTCTCACTTTATGTATAATAAGAAAGTGATTTGGGCTTTGAAAAGCAATATTTCCAAGGATGATCATGATAAATTAAGGGACAAATTTATAAAAACCCACAAATTGAAGAAAACTCATCAGATTTTTATATGCGTAGATGTGGAAGATTTTTAGTATTAGAAATGCATGACTATTAAAACAACCCCAGCATTTTGTGAATCTAGTACATCAGAATGCATCATACACTCACAAAACTGTTAGACTTAAGTCCTTCACTTTGAAATAAGATCAAACCATCTTTATCTGCATGACAATGACAATAAAATAGCATCAGATTATTTGATGCATGCAAAGAAATCAGTCGTCGTCTTGATATTTAGTGATGCAGCAAATTATAATTATATGAAATATTAAGATGATTAAGATGTTTTTTGCTTACCTATTTTATTGGACTAGATGGTTAAAATAAAAGTTTTCACAGGCAAAAGAACCCAGAGATTCGCCATTTAGGTTATTGTTGTGGTTAGTAGTATATGTACCATATCTTCTATGTGGATGTATCTGTATATAGCTCTCTCTGCATGCAATTTTACCCAAGGTCATGATTTATATAATGGAGACAATCCGGCTTGTTAGTAAATATATTTTAATACTTCCTATTGAAATTCAGATGATGTTAACTTTTAGGTCATTTTGGTTTGGTGTCTCAGTTCCACAGACCATTCCCTACTCATTGTCACTCTCTATTGAATATGGTCCCTCAGGTAGAGACACTTTATTTCTCCTGGAATAAAACACAAGGCTTCCTGTATCCTCCAGTAATGCCAATGACCTTTCCCTTTTCGTGACAAGGCACAGAATTCTCTCCAAAGTGAAACACTTTCAGATCACTGCACAGACCCAGGGAAGGCAGAACTGACAGAACTCAGACTCACATTTTTTAAAGTTACATCTTCATCAAAACGTAATCCTGACCTTATCTTTTGACCAGATTAATAAAATGTATAGCTCTTAATAAAATTTATAGCTTTCTTTCTAGTGGTTTTAGAAAGACACTAAATGTGTTCTGGGTTTAGAGATAATATAATTCATATTTTATGGGGTTCTTATCAGGAAGATTTTTAATAATTTGGAAATGGACCTAAACCTTTAATATCATATTTATCATATGTGTTACAGTTTTGTTCAGCATTTTTTCTACTTCTTTTTCCCAATACAAAAGGAAGGCAGAGCTGGTGGAAATAATTATTATTTCCTGTTTTACTGATAATTAAGTAAGCTGTGAGTGGCTGGCATGGCCCTAGCCAGTCAGTAATGGGACCAGGAGGGGCCTCCAGATAGTCTGAATCTCCAAATGTTCATCTAAAGCAATAGGTAGAATGTGAGCTATTTTATGTAATAAATCTCCAGACATTTTAAACCTCTTGGTAGAGCTTTTAATTACTTCTCCTAATTTTCCCAAGTCTCTTAAGTGCTAGATTATATAATTTTTCAAAGCATGGAATCTTTGATCAGCTTCCCCAATCTCCTGTGCTCAAAAATGATTCAAAAGACTGCTAGCCTTCCCTCCTTCAAGACTTAATTAAAAAAAAAAAACCAAAAAACAACAATAACAACAAAAACAAAAGACTGCTAGCATTGGAATGAGGATAAAGAGCAAAGAAATAGAAGAACAGAAAGAGCTTGAAGACAAACTCCATCAGTCTTGATTTTGCTGCAGCTGTCTCTAATCCAATTAAATAATCACTGTCCACCTACTTCAAAGCAACCAGAATGACAAATATTTACAGGAATCTACACACTGCATGTACACTTGATCTTAGACAAAAGGCTGGGAAGTGATGTGCACATATTATACACGATTAATGGGCTGAATTTGAAAAGATCAGTGAAGCAGACTAAGGTCAATTTTACCAACACGACTACATCTATCACCAATGAAAAAGTTACAAAACAAGAAGGAGCACATGTATTTAATACAGTACAAGCAACGAGAGGCAGAGAATTAATTTCATTATCCTAAAGACTGAAACCAAATCCTCCTCCCTACTCAGGCCCTACACACAAATCACCATCACCATCTTTCTCCAGCCCTCTCTAGCCCAACCAATGGAAAGATCAAATTACTTTTGACATAGGTGGCACCTGTGGCTCAAGGGAGTAGGGCACTGGCCCCATATACTGGAGGTGGTGGGTTCAAGCCCAGCCCCGGCCAAAAACTGCAAAAAAAAAAAAAAAAAAAGGAAAGAAAGAAAGAAAAAGAAAAAAAATTACTTTTTACACAACTATCTTAGTATTGAAAGCATAAAACATTTGAAGGTCTGAATTTTTTTTGTATGTCTAACCTTTATTCCTATACTCTGATTTTGCTAGTCTCCTAACATTTGTCAGAATTTGAGAGTTGACTATTACCGGGTTGTAATAACAACATTCTGTAAAGAGTAAACCTAACAGATGCCCGTAGCAGCATTACCTCCTTGAATTCATTTGATTTCCTCCTGGATCGTTGCAACGCCACTGATTATGACAGACAGCTCTTTTTGGTGCCTATCAGGGATGAATATGCAGAGAAGAATGTAGCATTTACATATTACCCACTTAGGACGCATATCTCCATACATATGCTGCCAATTAACATCTGTGAAACAGGAATAAAAGAAAGTTCAGCTGTTTTACTGTCTCAAAATTGCATTTACTACAGGCTGCTACTTAATCCCTGCAAGGGCCTCATCTTTATCTTACACCCCAGGCCATGGGCCACTGCCAGCTCCTGATCCCTGAACGTAGGTCTATGATCTACTTAACATGCTGAATTTCTATTCTGATCCTTTGCCTTCTCCACTCTATGGCCAATTTTATTCTTGTCCCCTGTTCAATTTGAATAACAGGAGGGTGTCATTTATTTGTCTAGGACGGTGGTTCTCAACCTTCCTAATGCTGCAACCCTTTAATATAGTTCTGCTGTATTAAAGGAACCGCTGGTCTAGGATGAAGAAAATAGGTGGAGTCTAAGAAGGAGAAAATTCTGTGAATTGAGCAATATTAGAGCTTGAAGTACTTTAGCAGATGTCCTCAGATAATAATAACAAGGGTACTACCCAGATTGGTAGCATCTACTGGAAATTTCACTGGTTGTAAATATATATTTTAATTTTGTTCCACTGTCGGACAGGAAACCTCACAAAGTGCTGAGCAGGGAGTTAGCACTCAAAAATATATAATAAAGAAAACAAAATTCAAAGATATATAAGTCCTGATTTATACCCCAGTCAAGATCAATAGTCAAATTAGGCCTATAATTTCCAAAGCCTCCACTTACTGCCCAGTGGTCAAGTCAGTAGTGAAAGATGAAAAATGAAACCAAGAAATGGAGAAACCTAGACCATAAAATCTACTCTAAGCATATGACCATAAAATCTACTCTAAGCTTATATGAGCATATAAGCATATGAGCTTCAACTTCATCTTGCAGATCTATGTGAAGATTTCTAAAAGGTGTTTCAACCTGTCTCTTTTGAATGAAATTTAGATTATATTGCATTTTATTATATAGGAACACACTTACTTAAAGTTTCAAAGTAGGGTAGTAATTACCTTTACTTGATATGTCTTATTAACTGCACATGAAGTTAGTATCAGCCCAGCGTCACCTTCTAAAAACGGAAAAGACCAAAGCGCCCGAGCATCAAAGACTATGAATGTGTCATCCTCCGTGTTTCAAAACTCGTCGAGCAGGAGAACAACAAAGAGCACAGTCAGCTCTGCAGAGACCACATCCAGAACAGGCCGGGCTGTCTGCGGCAGGCTGCAGGGCCGCGAAGCCAAGCAGGCTGCAGGGTGTTACCCAAGTTACCGATGGGCTACTTTTCCCTGAAATAGCTAAAAAATTGAGTTACAGTGTACTGTTAGCATATAAATAACTCTCTCAATAACAAGGTTTAGGCACGTATGTGAAGGTTTCTTCTTCTTGCCTGCAGGATTGGTCTGAGTGGCTATGACAAAATACCACAGACTGGGTGGGTGGCTCACACAACAGACATTCATTTCTCACAATTCTGGAGACCAGAAATCCAAGGTCCAACTTCTCTCAAGGCTGCTGTCCTGGGCTTGCAGGCCATGGTCTTCTCTCCCTGTCCTGAGATGGCCTTCCCTGTGTGCATGTAGGCCTGGGTGTTTCTCTTACAAGGACTTCAATCTTACTGTATTAGGGCCCCCATGTGGCAGCCCATTTAACCTTAGTTGTCCCCCTAAAAGTCCCATCTCCAAATACAATCACATGGTGGGTTTGGGCTTCATTATATGAATTTGAGGGGGGGTGTCATTCAGTCCATAATACTGACCCTAGGACATAGCTGAACAGGTTGGAAGTAAGCCATGTACTTTCCAACCTAGCATGCATGGATATGTTGAATTCACTTTTGAATCTCTCATTTCACGTGTCTGAAAACTATGGGCAATTGCAATATTATCAATGTGTAGCATCAGGAAATATTTTGTCATTTAAAGGCACTTTTACTTACATAGGATATGTTCAGCGATGATTAGTACCTTCACATGATATATATGGAAACAGATTCAGTAAGATTAATATTCCTAGTTCAAATCTCCTAACTAGAGAATGCCAGGGCCTGCTGATGGTTTAACTTAGTGCTACTTCCATAGTTGAAAAGTGCCTGGTCAATGTGATGACTTCTCTTTGAATGACCGAGAACAATGCCAGGCTTTTCTTCTTCTCCAGCACCTAAGTCTCCAGGCTGGATGCACCTCACAATGCTGCTGTAGGTTGGTGCGACATTAGTCCTGTGATGCTGAGTGGGCAATGAGGTCTGAGAAGGGACTGGCTCCCAATGGCCATTTGGGACCCTGACTTCACATAAGAGGATGGAGAAAACAGAGTCATTGCAGGAGAGAAAGTAAGAGGAGTCAAAGCAGTATTTCACCATCCCACATTAACCATCATCATGAACTATGACCTGCCTAGAGTCAGCAAGATGCCCTTGAGCCAACAATGGGGGGTCCAGAAGCTCCTTCTCTGAGTGTGAGAAAGCACCCAGCCCGGCAGCCTTGAGCAAGGCATCTCTTTCTGGAGCCTCGATCTCAACCTCTGTGAAAAATATTCTGCTCTGCCCACTTTCAGGGGCACTGTGAGGACCAGGCACTGAAAAAGATCTCATACACCCGGTGGGTCATGATTGCCACCAACTACTTCCTACATAAGTAGTCATGGTTCTGAAGGAAAGAACCATGTTAATTAATTCTGTACTCATAGACCAAAAACAGCATAATTTTTTTTTTAATAGAAGATACAAACCACAATTGTGTAAGAAAATGGAGAAATATCTCTAAAGATAACACCGGATGTCTGCCTATTTTCCTTTGAGCTCAGAGAACTGCCACTATTTGATCATTAGCACATGGCTGGCTGGCCCATGGGCACAATTACACACAAAGTAATGTTGCCATTTTATTTAAGAAGACGGAGATGAGGGAATAAAATCGTTAAACAACCTCAGGGGGGATTGTAGGTGAAGAGCATGGGCCCTGGAATCAAGCCTATCTGTGTAACCACATGCACTTCAATTTCCTTACTTTTCCATTGGGATGAAAGGAAAGCCATTAAAGAGTTGTGGGATTAAAGAGCACACATGTACTATGGCCGGTACGTGTTACTGTCATTGCTGTCAAAGACCTAACAACAGAAGTGGATCCGGCTCCCCCTTTGAGGAGAAGAAAAATTGTCTCTGGTTGTATCTTTGCTTGTCTAAAGGAGTAAGGCTGAGAAGTTGTAAGGAATTTGGTCTATAAATATGATTGTCCAGGGAAAGGTCTTCATTTTGTATGAATGACAGAGCAGAGTAGAAGAAGGCAAGTGATCAGATTTCCCAGGAAAGTCGTAAACATGAATCACGCTGGTCCTGGGACTCTCTGTGCCTCAATCCATATGGCAAAATCTTTGTTCTGGCCACACAATTGCTGCCAGGTTAGCTTCCCTGCTCTGCTTCCTCAGCAAATCCTGCAGTTCCATTTTAGAAATGCAACCCTTTGAGACTTTTAGGGGTTGTTTAAAAATTGTCCTAAGCCCCTTTCCCAAGGAAAAGCATGCTTATGAACATTATAAAAAGACGTTTTATGAGGGGCTCAAAGCAACATACTTCACAACTAAGACACGGGCAAAATTTATTTAACAATCTATCTTCAGTCATATTTTCCTTCTAAAGTTTTTCCTTAGCTCTTACCACGTACCAATCTCTGGCTTGAACAAGCCATGTTTTAATCCATGTTCTTCTGAATTGAGACTTACAGGAAAGCTTTTTCCCCCCTCATAAAAAAACCTCTAGTTGATCCAGTCTCAAAGAGCCTTTCTCTTCCCTTGAATTCTTGTGCACTTGGGGTGTTCAATGGTAAGTATAATATTTTATTTGAAATTCTTGGTTATTTGTGTGTGTGGTATCAGTTCTTAGCTAGAAAGTGTATTTCTCAAGGGTGAAACAGCTCCTTTTTAGCTCCATGTGCAATGCATCACATATTGTTCATGCTGCAAAATCTGAATAAACAGTGTGTAGAATGATAGTGCAAACTCTTTTAGTGGTAGAATGAACATATCTTCTTAATATTTGCTCCTTTGAAAAAATACTATTCAGGCACTCTACACACAAAAAAGTGCAAAATGTTTAAACAAAAGGCTTCACACAAATACACATTTCAGTAGTTTTAAAATTTAGATTCAATCTGTATTATTTACAAACACTTTCTCCTGAATCCTTAAAAACACTTTTGGAAAAACATGTCCTGGTCAGTCTGAGGTCCACTAAAGTCATTATGGATGCTGTAATGACCAGTTTTTGCTTTAAAATATGCCAACCAAATAGAAAAAGAAAAATTGAGGGGAGACCATTGAAGCTGGTGCTGGGTACATGGAGATCTACTCCATTTTTGTATGTTAGAAAAATTTCTAAAATAAAAGAATAGCAAAAGAAAAAAAAAAAAAAAAGACACATCTCTGAGCCAACAACAAAGCATTCTTTTAACCGCTTGTAATGCAAACAATGGGTGAAATAGAAGTCTATCACCTTTCCAAAAGCAGGAGCCTCTAGCAGGCTGGTTCCATGATGCAATCACAAAACCCAGCATAGAAGCCACATCCCAGGCTTTCAGTTCTTTTTACGGATTCTTTGAAGAATTTCTCTCCCCAGTGGTTTTGGTGACACAGAAGGTGATACTATGTAGAAAAACAGTCATCAGTGACTCTGAATTGAAAGTCAACAGAGTGGAGAAAAGCAATGTATTTTGTTTATATTTTATTTCCATTTAGGTACCTGAGTAATATATCATTTTTTAAAATACTATGTGTAATTAACCTAAAATATGTCCATGAGTATAAAAATAAATTCTATGTCATTTAAAATAAACATCATAAATAAAATAATGCTACTCAAGAGAAGTGTTGAGTGCTACTATGTGGCAGGCATTTTGGAGGGTTGGAAACCCCTTAGGAAAAGAAACTGCCTTCTGGGGCCTCACATTCCAATGAGTTGGAGGCCAATTTATTATTATTATTATTATTGCAGTTTTTGGCTGAGGCTAGGCTTGAACCCGCCACCTCCAGCATATGAGGCTGGCGCTCTACTCCTTTGAGCCACAGGCACTGCCCTGGAGGCCAATTTTTAAAGTAAAGATTATATGGTATGTGAGAAGTATGTTAGAGTTATGGAGAAAAATATCGCAGGTAAGGGAATATCAGTGCAGAAGACCCAGGAGAACTTTGATTTCCAATAAGAAGATCAAGACAAAGACTTGTGTGAGGTGGGGATGAGCAGGGTGATATGCAGGAGAGGCCGTCCTCACTCTGCAGGTTCAGCATCTGCTGTGTCTCAGGGGCAGCATGAAGACCCTGCATCTGTTTAGGTACAGAGGACAGGCACAGGAAAGAAAGATTCCCTTAACTTTGATGAACAGACATAGCCAACATAACAAAGAAAAATTTAAAGTATATTTATAGTCAATTACATCAAGTGTAGAATGCTTGCTCAACATAGGTGTTTCCACATTGGAAAATGGTGGGGAATGTTGAGGCTGTGCATGGGGGAAGGGGGGCATAGGATGTGGGAGAGCACCACACCTTCTGCTCCATTTTGCTGGGAACCTTAAACTGCTCTAAAAGTACTCGATTCAGATATAAAAAATCATAGTTTATATAAAATATATTTATGTATGTTAAGCATGAGTATATATATATATATATATACTTCATAATGTCTAGAAAAACATTTAGGATTTGGATAGTGATAAAAATGTATGCAAGTGAAAAGAAAAATACTACCTATACAATTATTTTTAATTAACTGTACTATGTCTTAAGCGACAGCTTTCTATTTTTCTTTAAGTTTTGTTGCATTATTTTGAGGTACTACTTTATCACTTTTGATGTCTATTGTCTTATCCTTTTTTCATTTATCTTGTGCTAATATGCCACATGTAATTGAAAATTAATTATTTTTGT
>CAUYPK010018402.1:0-16583 GCA_963574355.1 Loris lydekkerianus
TTGCCACATCCACAGCCCTGATGTGGCCGCCCCCTCCTGCTTCTCATGTGTGGCCGATGTCCACTGAGTGTCCACTGTGCCAGCTGCTGCGCCAGGCACTGGAGCCCGGGCCACCCAGGTGCTCACTAGGATGGGCCGCCCTTGCCCACACAGCACCCAGCCTATGTGAGGAGACGTCAGAGGCTCCTGACCATGGAGACGGTGGAGGAGAAAGGGCTGAGTCTCCTCAGTGGCAGGCTGAATGGGACCCTCTGCCCAAATCCCAGATACTCCTCTCCTGGCCCGTCCAGGGAGGAGGGAAGGAAGCGGTGGTCAGGCTGGTGCCTGGGCTCCCACAGAGAATAGGAAGGCCACACAGGCCGGCTGCAGAGAGCAGCTCCCAGGGGGAAGGGGTGCTGGGCCCAGAAGCACTGGCAGAGCCACTGGGGAGGGTGAGACCCAGGGCAGCCAGGTGAGCCCCATTCTCAGGGCCTGGTCACCTGGGGGCTTCCACCCAGTTCCAGTGTGAACCACAGTGTAGCATGGACAGGCTCAGTGTAGACACTGCACAGGGCGAAGTCACACATTTGGATCTCTTTTCTGAGGACTTGGTACACGTGGGGGTACAGGGTGGGGCAGGCACAGCAGCTCAGAGAGCTTAGGAAGATGGAAGGGAATCTAACAGACCTGTGACCGACCCAATTCCTGCTGTGGAGAAATGAAGTGTGGGCTGGTGGGAGGCTGAGAAACACCTGGAGGGTCTCAGGAGGAACCAAGGCACAGGGGCAGAGGCTGGAGGCAGCCAACGGCCAAGGGGCCCTGAATCAGGCCAGGCCCCTGTGACTGGAGCTGCTGGATCAGACTTGGCCTCAGTTTCCCCTCTGTACAGCTGGGTTGATAGAAATGCAACGTCAACCCCGGATGGAAATGGACGTTTTGTTTCCACAGTTGGTTGTTGTTGCCATTGGGTTGTTCTGGACCAGCTGGTGCCAGGCCAGCCCCCGATCACCCCTGGGCTCCCTGGGCTCCCTGGCACCTCACCCCAGTGCAGCTGGCCTGGTGAAACCAAGAGTCCCTGAGGCCCCAAATAGCTGGGAAACCCCACCTGGCTGCAGCCGTGGCAGCAGGTGTCCCCCTCTCCCCAGGGTGGGGGCTCCAGTTCTGGAAGTTTCCACTAGCCCCACTGGAGAATGGGCCTGAGTCCCCACACCAAAGTGTCCCAGCTGGGCCTGAGCAAGGCAGTGTCTGGAGACCACAGTCAATCAGTCAGAAGAGGCATATTCTGGGTCAGAATCTTCTTTTAATGCAGGTCTTACCCCCCTCCTCGGGACTCCCTAGGAATTGTTCTAAACACCAGTCACAGACCTGCACCCACTACAGGGCACAGCCAGGTCCGGGAGCTCCAAGGGGACTGGGTGGGCAGAGATGGCCAGGCAGGCCCTGGCACACTGTGGGTCACACCCCACCTGTGGCCCCAGACCCTGGACTCTTCAGGGGATTAGGCTGAGGACAGAGAAGGGAAGGGAAGTGTGGATCTTCCCAGCCGCTGCCCTGGGACCCCAGGCTCTGGGGTGATAATGAAGAGCCTGGAGGCGCAGCTGACCCCCAAAAGCTCTCCCAGAGTTTCCTTAGTGGATAGGACTTCACATGGTCAGTCCCTCACTCAGGTGTCTCTCCATCTGTCCATACATCCAGACATGCATATATCCACCCATCCTGCGGCCTCCTGAGGCCCGGCCTGCCCAGGTAACATATGGAATGGGAGGCACTGTGACACTGGGAAGCCCTGTTCCTTGCCTAGATCCCCCCTGCTGGGTCCAGGGGCTAAGCAAAACGGGAGAGTGAGAGATGTGAAGTCTGATGCCCCCTGCCCAGTGGGTGACCAGACACCCCCCCTAGTACAGGACCCCCTGTGTTTCTCCACTTGGACATTCCAGGGGTCTGGACCTGATAGGAGTGGGGGAGGACTCCAAGTACCAGCCTCAGGGCCTGGGTTCATCCCTGCACACGAGAAATCTCTTCCACAGGGGGACTTCACCAGCTGTTCCTTCAGGGAAAGCCAGGAGCCAGGCCTGCCACGCACAGCCATGGCACACATCACCCAGCACATAAGCTGTGAGGGGTCAGGTGGGCAGGTGGGAATGTGCCCTCACCTCCGCTTCCCTCCCCACATGCCCACCAATGGCTGCCACTTCCTGGTGTCACCCCACTGTACCTTCCAGGTACACGCTGGCCCAGGCTGGGTCCTGGGGGTGCAAAAAGCTCAGGGGGAACCTATCCCTGCTTAGCCCAGAGTTCACACTGCAGACAAAAGCCCTGGGAAAAAGACAAGGTGCAGGGGCACTTGGGGGTGGCTGTGGTCAGCAAAGGTGGCCCAATGGCAGCGGCCCCCTCAAGCAGAAGGAGCTGGACCACAGGGCTGGGGGCAGAGGGAGGGGAGGTATCCTAGGGGGATCAGCTAAAGCAAAGGCCCTGGGGTGATTTCAGTGCCCCTTTTCCCTTGGGGCTGTGGCCAGCACCCAGGGGCCCCCACCAAAGCACCCTGACCTCTGCCATGAGGACCCCAAACTTCTGTTCCCCCATGACACCTGGCCTGCCGCCCTGCTCCCCATCCAGAAAGTCCTTGAACTTGGTGCCTCATGGTTGGACCCTGTGCTGGGCCAGGTCTCCATGGTGTTGGGGCATAAGAGCAGGCAGAGGTCTGGACCCTGACCTGGGAAGGAAAGAAAAAAGGGGCTTAGGTACTGATTTCCACTGAGTGGAGGAGAGGGAGTCAGCAGGGGATGCCAAGAGGCCTGCCCAGGATGGGGTCCTGCTGGACTTCTCTGAGGTGGACAGGGGACCATGGCAATGAACATACATGTTGGGCTGGGCCAGAGGGCTGGAGTGTCCCAAGCCCCCGAACCCTGCAGAAGACAGGACCCAGAGAGTTGAGGCCAGGCTTGGAGACCCTGACATCCTCTATTAGCCAGACAAGCCTGAAAGGCAGCTGTACCCTCTGTGGAGACACCAAGTGGCCTTATCATCTCTGCATTATTTATAAAACTCAGGGACACAGGTTGTCAGGCTAAGCCACTCATGGGTTCCAGGATGACTACCAGGATCACTGCCCCATTTCGCAGGTAGGAAAACTGAGGCTTAGAAGAGTTAAATCCCAAAGAGCAAGGAAGAGGCAGATGTGTGGTGTCCCAATGACCAACCCAGGGCCTCCCATCTGACAAATGGGGAAACCAAGGCTAGTAGAGGCAGAGACCTGCCAAGTCTGTACAAGAGCCCACCCCCTGCCAGGTACAGGTACTGGAAATGTTCACATGGGGTGACCTCCCTCCAACATTCCACAGCCCTGACCCCATGTCAGGGATGCAGGAGACAGACACAAGAGAAGCATCAGGCAGTCAGGGCTGCAGATCCCGCAGCTGCCCTCCACCATGGGGTTGGGGGCAAAGAGCACAGGCTGGCCAAGGGCCCAGGGACCCAGAGAGCTGTTCCTCCTAGAGGAGACTGGGGCCGGAGCCCAGAGCCCAGGTGAGACAGGGAAGGGTCCCCACCCACACTCAGCCCTCATCAGCCTTGACCTTGGGCAGTTTGCTTCCCTTCTGTAGGTGTCCATGTCCTCATCTGTGTAAGGAGTGATAACAGCAGTCTCTTCCCCACAGAGTGGGTTTGGGGATTACTGGGATGTTGCCTGGGGTGTGCCTGGCCCATGGGGACCTCCACCAACCCCCAGCCATTGCTATCATCTCTTGGGCTCTTGCCCAGGCTCTGCCTCTGATATGCTGTGTGACCCTGGGCAAGTTCCTTCCCCTCTCTGGGTCCCAGTCTTCCCTTCCACCCAAGGAGGAGTTCTGTGAGGGGTCTGGGGGCCAGCGATTTGGGAAAGCATATTTGGCCGGAGAGGCCTGAAGGGGCATTGAGGCCTGAGTGGACATAGGGGAGGGCTGGTCTGAGGCATTAGGGGTGATTCACCTCCCCCAGCACTGCTGGCCCTGCCTGCAGCTGGCCACCATTGGGAATCCCCAGGCTAAAGTTAACTCCAAGTTGACTAAAACTAGAAGTCAAAGTGACAAAAGGAGAGAAATAAAGGGAAGAGAAACTGAGCTGATGGCCAGCAGGGCGTGGGACAGGCGACAAACAGCAGCAGGTGTGGCCTGGGAGGGGCTGGAGCAGTTTCAGGGCTGTAGCCGGATGTTTGTGCAGCTCACAGGTGGGGGTGCAGAGTCCTCCCCCACATCCTGGGCACCTGGTGACCCCAGGCCCGATG
Organism: Loris lydekkerianus; assembly: GCA_963574355.1. NCBI lineage: Eukaryota > Metazoa > Chordata > Mammalia > Primates > Lorisidae > Loris > Loris lydekkerianus. Next base: position 4,241 of record CAUYPK010018402.1, read on the forward strand.
CTGCCCCCTACTCTGGGCTTCCTCCCACACTCTGAGATCCATCCTGGATCCTGGAATCCTGGAAGACTCACTTGAAGGGATCTCAGAACTAGCCAGTGGTGACTCTGTCAGCAGGGCCCCGGGGCTGGGGATGCCATGGAAGGGCTCCAGAGCCCGAACCCCAGGTCTGTCCCTGGGCCAGAATGCATGGATGAGGGGGTGACAGAGCTTGCACTGGCATCCTAACTCCCCAAGAGCCCATGATTCCATGGGGCCTCAGGGCTGAGACACAGGGTCCCCCTAAATTTGCTCACAGCCTGGGAATGTGCTCCCTTTTGCCCTAGAACTTCAATCATTCTGCTTGTAGGGATTTACCACGGAGACATCCTGGGGCCAGTGACGTGGACATATGTTTGGGGTGCACACTGCAGTGTTTTTCCAACAGCTACATCTTATAGACAGACTAATGTCCACATCCCCAAACAGCCTTAGACCAGGACAGGTGGAGGGCCACACAGGGGGACAGTGGGACACAGGAAGGTGACAAGAGCAGGTCCCATCTCCGTGACAAGTGCATGAGAAGTCTGACAGAGCTGCATGGGACAGGGTTCTCTGGGGCGGTGTGAGATCAGATGTTTGTTTTAGGTCCTCCTTTGTACCTTTCTACGTCTTCTGATTTCTCAAAGAACAAGTATTGGTTTTATAATCAGGAACAAAGCAATAAACAGATTTAAATACAAGATCCCCCCAAAATGGTATATTAGAAGAGCTGAGCAGAAAAGCTGGAACATAATATTATCTCACAGAGGTCACCAGACAGGATGTGACATGTGCGTACATGTGTCCCCATGTCCACATGCAGACCTGCATCTAGTCACTGGGGCTGTCTGTGGGGTTGGAACTGCAGACGAAGTTGGTTTTCATTTTATACATATGACTTTTCAACAATTACACATTCATTGTGTAATTATGAAAAACAGAAGGCTTTTGTCTCTCCGATAATCATATTTATTTCAATTCGCTTAACATTCAGCCAATATTTCTTGTTGGCCTGCTATACCCTTGGCAGGCAGGATGTGGGGTTTGGAGTTAGGCTGAAAAGCAGACAGAGCTGTCTCTCTGGGGGCATGTAGAAGGGAAGGGCCATTATAATACTCGAGTGGAGTCTTAAAAGTCTCGGGCCCTGCTCAAATCCCCAAAACTTTGCCATAGTTCTAGCCAGCACACAAAGGCAGGAAGCTAGACCATTCGGAGAGAGGGCCTTCCAGGGGTGGCGAGGACCCAGCCGCAGGCCCTCGGCAAAGAGGACTGGAGAAAAGCAACTCCCATTAAGCACAGTTAAAAACAGAAGAGGGAGCAACTACAAACCAGAAGGTGAAGCGATTTCTGCAAAGTGTGACAGAAGCCTTCCTCAAAAGGCAGCAGATTAGTTGGGACAAGGTCAGGTCAGGATCAGCGGAAGTTGTGAAGGAAGGAGAGAGGCCAGAATGGATGCCGGGGTTGTTATCAGTTCCCAGGGCAGGAAGAACTCGGTAGCAGGTCAGGGCAGGGTGGCTGTCAGAAGACCTAGGTTGAAGTGGCAGTTTACCTTGGCAACGAACCTCTCTTCTCAAGTTCTGATCTAGTCAGTGTTGATAACAGTGGTAGCCACCTTGAGTGTGAATAATGGGGACTGCAGGAGAGAATTCACACCAATTCCTCAATGGAATGTCTGTTTCCATGAAGGATGGAAATAGGTTAGATGTGATTATCAGAAACTCCCTCTGTGGTATCTACATTAGAACTGTTTATTCTAATTATACTTATTTAATTAGTATAAATGGATGGATATGAATGGTGTGTGTGATCTGGTAGCTCATATACATTTGTCATTTCTTTTAGTATATTCATAGTCTCTATTTAAAGAAAGTCTTTACCCATGGTCAATGAAAAAAATCCAGATAACGCACCTTCCTTGCCTGTTTACTCCATTTTCTCGCTAGAAAAACATAAGTTTTTAACCTAATTCTGTAAGTCTGGTGCTGTGACCTGAAACCAAAATGGGCAGAAACTCAATGGCCATCTTCTCCAGCCTGCCCCACCTGCCCTTTCCGAGACCTTTTGTGACAGAGGAAGAATCTGCGGCCTCCAAGTGATTCAGGTCCCTTCCTGTGTCTCCAGACTCCGTCTCCTCCCCAGCACCTGGCCCAAGGCCTGGTAACATCAAGACTCTCAATAAACACTTTTAAGGAGGAAGGAGAGGAAGGAAGGAAAGAAGATGTTAGGTGGAGGCACGGGTGTGTAGAGGGGTGAATGACAGATGGATGGATGGATGAGGGGGTGTACTGGCAGGCGCATGGTGGATGGATTGGGTGGTATGTGAGTGAATATGGAGAGACAGATGATTAATGTGGTGTAAGTGGATGGATGACTGACGGCTGAGTGGGCGATCAATGGATGGGTGGATTGACAAGGGGTAGATGGGTGGGTGCAGGAGTGGGTGGGTAATTGAGTGGGTGAATGAATGAATGGACGGTTGGATGGGTAAGTAAATCCTAAAGACAGGTGGGTAAATCCTTGTCAGGAGAAGCCCAGAAACTTGATGCCCAGAAGCTCTATGTAAAGAAGCTGAATCCAAACCCTGGGTTTCAATCCCTGCTCTGATGCTGACTTCAGAATATTAAGGCCATTTCCTTAATATTCTTAAGGCTCGTCCCCTTAACAGGCACACAGGACGTCAGCAGCTGCCCTGCCCACCTTCCAGACTGCTGGGAAGGACCCCAGAAGGACTCATGTACATGAAGATGCTTTAGAAACCCCAGAGAGCATCTCAGCTGTGATCTTAGTGTTGCAGGGACCTTGGGGCCCATCAAGCGGACTGTTCCAGGGGTTGGATCACATTTTTTTTTTTTTTTTTTGCAGCAAGAGCCTGAGTTTGGAGCCCAGAAAGTCCCAGGTTCAAGTCTGACTCCACGGCTTGTCTGAGCATGAGACCGTCCTCTCTGTGTCGGCCTCTATGTTGTGATGGTGGTGGTGGCAGCTACCTCAGGGCTGTGTGAGGACTCTGTGAGATCACCGTGGAAAGCACTTGGCATGGCACTCAGCAGGGGTGCGATGATGAATCCAAGACCTGTCTGCTGAGGTGAGAAAAAGAGGCCCAATCTCTCCTCCCTGCAGAGGGCTGACCCAGAGGCTATGAGGTTGAAGAAGTGTCCTGGGGTGTCTAACTCCAGGGCTCACAAAACCTTGAAAAGCATCTGCATAAGTGTACATTGTGGAGAGAGGACCAGGGCCTGATGCAGAAAGAGGCCGTGACTCAGAAAGGGTTAACTACAGGGTTCACAGAACCTGAATGGGAATGTTTGCCCAAGGTCATGGGGTGGGTCAGGAGCAGGAGCCTGCCTTAGGATGAGAGAGGTTTACTGCCACCTGGGAGCAAGGAGCTGAAGGTACAATACCAGGGTGAGGCAGAAGGACAGTAGTAGGACAGCAGGGGAATTAACAGCTTTTTAAGCTTTTCTCCCAAGATTATTTATTTTTTTAGACAGAGTCTTACTATGTCGCCCTCTGTAGAGTGCCATGGTCACAGCTCACAGCACCTCAATTCTTGGGTTTAAGCCATTCTCTTGCTTCAGTTTCCCGAGTAGCTGGGATTACAAGCTCCTGCCACAACGCCTGGCTATTTTTTAGTTTAGCTAGCCCGGGCTAGGTTCAAACTCGCCAGCCCCAGTGTATGTGGCCAGCACCCTAACCACTGAGCTACAGGCACCACACCTCTACCAAGATTGTTATAAGAAGGGTTCAAATAATAAAACTGAGGGAGAAAGAGGTTGCTGTGGCAAAAACATTTCGATCCAGGGGACCTGCAGCTCTCTAGTTCATGAGCTTCTGCTAACAAAAAATATACCGAAAGAGAGGCAGAAACAAAAGGAAATCAAGTTTATCAAACACAAGTGTGACACAGAAGGAACCTGGAGGAGATTTCTGTCTCAGGGATCATCTTGCTAGAGAGGCTCCAGGGCTCAGGAGGTATCTAGAAGGTCCCCAAACTTCAGCCCCAGGTGGAGACAACAAGACACAGATGGAGGCGATAAAAACACAGGTGTCAGCTTAGCATAGCGAGAATCACCTGTTTGTCTTCGGACTTCCTCTTAAAATATAGTTTATTGGTCTCAGTCTTTAGTTTCAAAATAATAACCACTCTCTATAAACAATGTGAGAAGCACAGAAAAACAAACAGGAGGAAAACAATCCCCCGCTCATACCTCACCCAGAGAAGCTACTACGAATATTTTCATGTGTTTCCTTCTGTTTTAGTTGCAGGCTGTAACAACCATAAAATAAAAAAATAAATAAATTTGTAAAATTCAGAAAGAAATAATAATAGCAGGGATAGTTGTACAACATCAGAAATATACCAAATGCCACCAAATTGCACTTTAGAATGGCGACTCCTACGTGACATGCATTTCACCTCCATTAGCCTCCCAGGCTAACAACATGGCCAGAATTCCTGAATTAAAAATCTCTTTGATCCAGGGCTTGGTCCCCGAGGCCCGTGCAGTGTCCCCAGGCCTGAAGCAGAGCCCTGGGTGTTGAACCTAATCAATAACTACCTGTGTGGAAAGAAGGTGAGTGGCCCTGGGTTTCTCTTGGAGAGGAAGAGGGGAAGGGAGGGGAGTCCCAACCTGCCATGTCTCCTCCCTCAGTAAAGCTCCTGAGATGGCTGACGGCAGGGGAGCATGTGTGACTTCTGCGTTTGTGTCAATGCTCTGGGCATGTCTATGATTTTGTAAAGCCCAGTCCCCCCTACACTGTTCACCCTACATGTGGGGGACATGGCCTCCCTACTCTTCTGCCCCAGCTCCTCCTCTGGGAGAAGGACCTGACCCTGGGCTCTGGCAGGGCTGTCCCAGCTGGCATTAGCTGGAATCTGAGCAGCCAGGCCATGGAGCAGGGGGCAAGGGCTCCATCACCTGCTCCTGTGAAAGGGGAGAATTACCTTCCCAGACTCCTGCATCCTGGGACCCTCCCTGGGGCTGCCACAGATGTCAGCTGTGGCTCTCTTGTGAGTGTGTGTGTGTGTGGATGAGTGTGTGTGCCTTGTGTGATTGTAAGTGCAAATGTGTGTGACTGTGATCATTAGTGTGAGTGTGTGAACGTGTGTGGATGAGTGTGTATGAATGCACGAGTATGAACATGTGGGTGTGACTGTGAGTATGAATGAGTCTGGGAGTGAATGTGTGTGGGTGTGGATGTGAATTTGCGAGTGTGAATGTGTGTGAATGAGTGTGTCACTGTGTGTAAATGTGTGAGGTTCTGAGCATGAATGTGTGTATGAGTCTGTGTGAATGTGTGTGACTGTGATTACTAGTATGAATGTGAGTCTGAATGTGTGTGAATGTGTGGGTGTGAGTGTGAATATGTGTGAATGAGTGTGTGTCACTGTGTGTGAATGTGTGAGGTTCTCAGCATGAATGTGTGTATGAGTCTGTGTGAATGTGTGTGATTGTGATTACTAGCATGAATGTGTGAGTCTGTGTGAATGTGTGGGTGTGAGTGTGAATATGTGTGAATGAGTGTGTGTCACTGTATGTGTGTGAATGTGTGAGGCTGTGGGCATGAATGTCTGTATGAGTCTGTGTGAATGTGTGTGACTAATTATTAGTATGAATGTTTGAATCTGAATGTGTGTGAATGTGTGGTGTGAGTGTGAATGTGTGTGGATAAGTGTGTGTGAAAGCATGTGTATGAGCATGTGAGTGTGAACGTATGTGTGGATAGTGTGTGGGTGTGTGAATGGCTGTGAGTGTGTGACTGTGAGTGTGAATATGTGTGCGAATGTGTGTGGGGCACTTGTACAGGGACACGTGATTATGTCTCAGGAAGGCAGTCAGGACGCCGCATATGGTGCCCGTGGAGCTCAGTCCAGGGAGGATGGTGACATCTCTGTTCAGGGGACTCCCCAGCACAGTGCATGGTGACTGTGTGCTGACCCGGGCAGCTCCCAGCAGCCAAAGCTCCTCTCCCCAGGGATGATCCTGAGCCCTGTTTGACCTCCTCTGAGTGTGTCCTTAAATTATGTTTGATCTTGGCCTGCATTGAAACTTCAAATGCATTAAATTAGACTGTGTGTATTTCCTGTGATTTGCTTGCTTCTTGCTGTTCACTCATGGTGGTGACGTGCTCATGTTCACTGCTGACTACAAGCCCACCATGTGGCGGTCCGCCACCCAGCTGTCCACTGTTCTGTTCAGGAACATGGAGAACATCCGGAGTCCTGCAGAAGGGTTTCTCCTGGGCTAGTCGTCGTTCAACACATCATTTCACTTCGTTTTATTCAAACATAGTATGTTTCTCCCTGATTATAAAAAGCAATACAAAGATTCTTTTACAATAAACCAGAAACAAAAGCAGGAAGAAGAATGCCTGGAGATGTGTGCTGGCTGTGCCTGTGCGTCCTTCCCCACGCAGCCTTGCTTTTCACACAGACAGCAGGTAATCCCGATAGACAGACACCGGGTAGGTAGACAGAGGTTCTCTCTGCATTGGCCACTCATTCACACACCTACATGGTCACACTCACACACTCACACTCACACACTCATTCACACTCAGAAATTCACACACATACATTCACATTCATACTGATAATCAGTTACACTCACACATACATTCACACTCACAGACTCATACACACGTTCACACTCAAAATCACAGTCACACTCAAACACTCATTCACACATGCATTCACACTCACAACACCCCCACACACATTCACACAGGTTTACACTCACATATTCACACTAGTGTTCACAAGCACACACGTTCATATACACATTCACACTCAAAATCACATAAGTCCCACATGTCCATACACTCACACATCACACAGTCACACACTCATCCACACACCACACACACACACACACACACACACACACACACACACACACGAGAGCCACAGCTGGCAGCGCCCTCTTGTGGTCACTGTTGTCCTTTCTCTGCAAGGTCTCTGTCACATCTGTGACAGCCCGGGGGAGTGTCCCAGGGTGCAGGAGTCTGGCAGGACAATTCTCTCCTTTCACAGGAGCAGGCAGTGGAGCCCTCCCGCCCTCCCCTGTGGCCTGAGCACTCAGATTCCAGCTAATGCAGCTCCCACTGCCCTGTCAGAGCCCAGGGTCAGGCCCCTCTCCCAGAGGAGGGCCTGGGGCAGAACAGGGGGCTCTTGCACTACAAGCAGGGTGCAGAGCCCTCAGCAGAGATGAAGGCACCAGGGGGCGAGGGATTTGCAGACCACAGTGTCCCATCTATGTCAGGCAGGACCGGGTGTAGAAGGGACACTCTGGGCTTTACAGAGATGCCCAGAGCATGGACACAAACACAGACGTCACAGTTGCTTGCCTGCTGTCAGCCATCTCCGGTGCTTTACTGAGGGAGGAGAACGCAGCAGGTCCGGGTAGATTCCCTGCCCTCCCTTCCTGGTTCCCTAGCAGAAGTAACCCAGCGCCACTCTTTCCACATACGTAGCCATTGATTAGGTCCGATGCCCAGGGCCTGGGGACCAAGCCTTGGAGCAATGTGCCAGTGGGTGACACAGGCCCAGAGAAAACACTACATATGTGCAGTGATGAGTTATTTACAGAAAGAAAGAGGCCTGGGGGGCAGAGTGACTACTGCTGGTCTAGCCGGATGGTGGGGAAGGGCCTCCCTTGAATGACTGTGGGGCCCAGTGTGGAGCTTCCCCGGGAGCAGCTCCCCCAGCAGAAGGTACAGAAAGCGCCAAAGCCTGGGGTGGGACCCTGCAGCCAGGGAAGGAGGAGGGGACGGTGTGAGGAGAGGGAATTGCGAGGGTCCTTGGGGCCTTGCAGACCCCCTGGACACTTTGGGTTTTGTTCCTAGTTTTCAAATGCACGTGAAGGACGTCGTATCGGACAGCCCCTGCTGCTCTGACCGCCCACCTATGCGTCTCTAGGACTAGGAGAGGAAACCGTGTCAAACAGAGAGAGCTCACTGGCTCACCACATGCACAGAGGTGACATCTGGGACGTCCCAGGGAACTCCCCCGTGTCCCCTCCCTGGAACTCCGGAAACCAGCGTCTGTGTTCAGGTTTGCTACCAGGCACTAGTGCAAGACCAGCGAGGTCACAGCCTGTTCCCTGCATTCGCGCCCTGCCTGGGCTTGTGGACACGCGGGTGTTCCACCTCCAGCGGGTCACAGCCCCTTGGGCGTTAAATGGGAACCCAGGTAAAGCCCCAAGGCCAGGCCCAGCCCGGGAGTGTCACTCGGAGGTACATAAACCCGCCACTCTAACTCCCCCTCTGTCCCTGCCCAAACTCCCGTGGGGTCACAGGGAGCCCCTCTGCTATTCAGGTCTCTGCTCTTCTGCGTCTGAGCGGACTGAGACCCCTCCAGCCGCGTCTGACGTGGGGACAGCGACCCCTGGCGGTCAGGAACTGTGAGCAGGACCCAGAACGGGGGCGGGATGGCCTGGAGGGTAAGAGGGGGACCTAGTGAGGCCACCCGGGGAGCACAGGGAGCTTCACCCCCTTCCTGGGATTCGGGGTGTGCCCACGGAGACTGGGGTTGCCCTCTAAATTGGGAACTCCACACACTGGCTTCCTTCTGCGTGGGCGACGGAGGGAACCAGGTTCCTCTGGTAATAACCTTGAACTTCATCGCCAGGTTCCTCTGGTAATAACCTTGAAGTTGCTGGGGTGACCAGGAAGGAGAGCGCTCCTCTTTGCCATCAGGAGTATCTGAGCTCTTCTTAATTAGAATCAGCTTCTCCACTTCTAGCCCTCCTAAAAATAAATACAAGAATTTTGCATGTTGAACGAATTCCTGTGGAATTGACCAATCAACTTGGGAAGCATCGACAGTTTTCACGTTAAGTCTTTCAATCCGTAAACGTCTATCGTTCCCACTAATAGGTTTTAATAATTTTCAATGAAGTTGTACAGTGTTCCCCATAATTTGGACATCTCTGTAGATTAATCCCTAGTGAACTGACGTTTTGAATGCAACTGTAAATTGTATCCTTCTTAAATGTTATTTTTCTGATGTGCAGGCTGGCCATAAAGTTCATATGCAACTTTAAATTGCACGCTATTTTAAAATTGCACGGGAACCTTGTGGCCACCCTGTGGAGAGATACGGTACAGTTTATATATTTGAAACTATTTTTGGTAAACTTGCTACGCCTTTTAACTAGATTCTGTCCTTGCATCTGTACATCCTGTGTGATTGGCTGCACACTCAAACTTATCATCTGTGAATAATGACATTTTTATTTCTATTTTCTCAATTTTTTTTTCATTTCTTTATTGTTTATTGTTGGGAATTCATTGAGGGTACAATAAACCAGGTTGCACTGATTGCATTTGTTAGGTAAAGTCCCTCTTACAATCGTGTCTTGAGCCCAAAAGGTGTGGCACACACCAAAGCCCCACTCCCCTCCTTCCTTCCCTCTCTTTGCTCTTCCTTTCTGATTTCATTTCTTTTTTTTTTTTTTTTTTTCTTTTCCTCACCTCACTCCACCTGCTGGTTTCCAGTACAATGTGCAACAGAAGGGAAGATACTGTGCTTCTTGTCACAAAAGGGTGTTTTTGACATTTTGCTAAACCTGGTGCCTGCTATAGATTTCTTAGAAGATTCTCTCACTAGATCAAGGAAGCTACTTTATGTTGGTTTTTTCTTAAGTGGGTTTATAAAAATTTTCCATTGGATCTTATTTGATGCTTTTTCTGCATCTTTTGATATGATTTTTATCTCTTTTAGTATTGCAAATTACATCAATGTTTCTAATGTCAAGCCAGTCTGGAATTCTCAGAATGCATGAATCAAACCAGTCCATTATCTGATATCCAGCTCTGTAGCTGAATTCAGTGTGCAATTATTTTGTTTACAGTGTTTGCATCGAAATTCTTAAATGAGCTAGAGCTGAAGTCTGTCTTCTTCCTGCCCTCCCTCCCTCCCTTCCTTCCTTCCTTTCCCCCTTCTATTTTTCCTTTCTTATTCCCTCCTTCCTATCTTTCTTTAATTGCTCTTGGCAGGTTTTGTAAAACAAAGTTATGTTAAAGCTTCATAAAATGAGGCATTATTTATTTTCCAGATTTGTTTTATTTTCTGGAGGAATTTGTGTAAGGTTGGAATTTCTTACCAGTGAAGTTCTCTGAACCAGCATTCTTCACTGGAATATTCTTACTACTGATTAGATACCTTTAGAAGAATTGAGAACTTCTATTTCTTCTTGAGTCAAGTATACAAGTTCAATTAGATTTTTTTCTAAGAATATTCTCATTTCATCTCAAATTATTGGCATAACAGGTTAAAATAGACTGTCATTACTCATTTTAGTCCCTTTCCATTCTTCATAGGAATGATTTGTTCCTGACTTTTTTTATTCTTGATTAAGTTGCCAAAGCATTTTCTGTTTCAGTAATATCATCAAAAAACTGACTCCCTGATTTATTGTTGTATCAATGCACTGAATAATTGTTATCTATTTTTTAATACTTGTCCTTTCCTTTCTTATTTCTTTCATTCTATTTTTCTTTGAGATTCTGTGTCTTCCAACTTTCTGGGCTATATGTATAGTTAATTTATTAATTTTCAGCCTATTTATTTTCTATAAAATTTTGATGTACATTTTAAGGTTCTCCATTTCTCTTTGTGTACTGCGTTAGCCATATCCCACAAGGTTATCGTCATTGTTTAGTTCAAAATATTACTTAATTTCTAATGTATCTTTCTAAATCATTGAGAGGATATTTATTTCCAAGCATATGAGGATGACCTAGTTATATATTTGTTACTGACTTCCAGTATTTTGCTTATACAACATATAAAATATATTGAATAGTTTCAAGTCTTTTGAAAGTTGGGCTTGTTCTAAGACCCAGTATTTGTTCTGTTTCTTAATCTGTTTGTGTTACTATAACAAAATCCCATAAACAGGGTATCTTATAAATAGCCAAAATTTATGTTTTACAGTTCTGGAGGCTGAGAAGTCCAAGATCAAGGTGCCAGCAGATTCCCTGTCGGGTGAGGATCTGTTTCCTGGTTCACACCTTCTGTTTCCTGGTTCACATCTTCTGTTTCCTGGTTCACAGACATCACCTTCTTGATGCATTCTCATACGGTGGAAGGGACAAGGCAGCTCTCTGGGGCCTCTTTCATAAGGCCACTAACCACCTCCCAAAGTCCATCATGTTGGGTTTGAACTCATAAATTTTGGAGGCACACAAACATTAGGATCATAACAGACAATTTTTGACAACGGCCTTTTTCTGCTTGAAGAGCGTATACATACTGTAACTCTGGATGGAATACTCTACATATAAACACTTCCAACCTTCTGCAATCTTCACATTATTTCAGGTAATGTGTCTTCACCATAAAACCTTCTCAGATTTGATATCAGTATAACTATACCACTTTTCCTTGGGGTAGGAAGTTCATGGTATCTTTTTTAATCTGTTTACTTTTTGCCTTTTTAGAGGTGGGTTCTCAGTATGTTGCCCAAGCTGGAGTTTGGGGGCTATTCACAGGTGCAATCACAGCCCAGTGCAGCCTCAAACTCCTGGGCTCAAATGATACTCGCACCTCAGCCTCCCAAGTAGCTGAGACTACAGGTGTGCACCACTGCACCCAGCCTATGAATACTTTTTAAAAATTGTTTACTTTTTTCTTTCCTTTCTTTCATCTTTATTTTTTTTTTAATTGTTGGGTATTTATTGAGGTTACAAGAAGCCACTGTTACACTGATTGCATTTGTTAGGTAAAGTCCCTTTTACAACTGTGTCTTGCCCTCAAAAGGTGTGTCATGGAAGCCCTCACCTGTGCATGGGGTGAGGAGTCCCCTGGGGCCAGTGAGGACAGCTCACACCCAGACCCCATCCCCCTCTCTCCTTCCTTCTCTCTTTGCTCTCCCCTTCCCCCATCCTCCACCATGTACTAGGTCATTAATTGTCCTTATATCAAAATTGAATAGATAGGAGTCATGCCTCTCCGTTCTTGTGATGCTTTACTAAGAAGAATGTGTTCCACTTCCATCCAGGTTAATGCAGGATGTATTAAGCTTGACAAGATGTCAGGTCTCCATCTTTTAAAATGGCCAAATAGTATTCCATGGTATACATATACCACAGGTCCTTAATCCATTTCTGGGTTGGTGGACATTTAGACTGTTTTCACATTTTGGCAATTGTAAATTGAGCTGCGATAAATAGTCTAGTACAAATGTCCTTATGATAAAAGGACTTTTTTTCCTTCTGGATAGATGCCCAATAATGAGATTTCAGGATCAAATGGGAGGTCTAGCTTGAGTGCTTTGAGGTTTCTCCATACTTCCTTCTAAAAAGGTTGTACTAGTTTGCAGTC
>CAUYPK010018406.1:0-50957 GCA_963574355.1 Loris lydekkerianus
CATGAAGGCTATAACCCAACTATACCACAAGACTATGAGGACAGGACCAAGGAAGGGGAAGGGAGGGGGGAGGTTTGGGTGGAGGGAGGGTGATGGGTTGGGCCACATCTATGGTGCATATTTTTATCTATAAAAAAAAAAAAATAAATAAGGAAAACTGATACTCCTGAATGTCTTACAGAATACTATGTCTTACAGAATAACTCTGATGCTTTCTTAATGCTGACAACATTCAGTGAAACAGATTGGCTAGTATTCTATAAATCTCACAAATGAAATCTTACAGAAATCTTCTCCAAGGCTTAGCATCTCTTTTGTGTTTCAACTTTATTATCATCAAGTTGGTCTGTAAAGGCACAGAAGGGATTATAAATATTTCTAGCAGCAATGAAGACATTTCCTAGGTCTACAGATCCTTTTTTGGTGGTGGGAGGGCCAGGGGAAAAGCAGAAGCTGCTTCAGTTTACGAAAGACATATTGTAATCTATCAAGATGGCATTTTTTCTTTTTAAGTCTTCTTCTTCTTTTTTTTTTTTTAATCTCCTTTTCATTGTTAATATCTAAAGCATCACCAGAACCTAAGAGTGGCAGGCTTATTGTAAACATTCACTAAATATTTATTGAATAATACATACTGGTCAATGGCTATTGCTATGAAAAAAAGGCTGCTCTTCTCAAACTTTCATCATAGAAAAGTCCAATAAAGCATTCTGTCTATTTTTAGTAAGAGCATCACATGCTATTAGCATGTGAACTTGTTCTTGCCAAGTAAGTCAAGATGAGAATATTACCGTATTGGTTCTGTCATTCTCAAAGTAGGATATGTGACACCACGAAATCTGGGAAGCAGAGTTTTGTAATGAAGCGGGGTATATGTGTGTGTGTGTGTGTGTGTGTGTGTGTGTGTGTGTGTGAAGAGGAAAATCCTTAAAAATGGGAACAAATGAGCTTATGATTATACCTGTACCTAAGATTGTCCCACATACCTCCAACTCTCTGACATACACACTCAGTTGTACTTTCTGAAGAAGTTTGAAAGTGGCACACAGAAGGACAGTGCCTTCTTCAGGGACAAGTGGAAAAAAGGGATGTTTCCTGAACAGCACAGCTCAACTTTGTCTCCTTAGCATTCTAAAGATCAGAGGAGTCTCTGTTTTTGAAACTGAGAGAGGTAAATGATTAGTCAGTGTATATGGACTATCATTTCAGATCAACTTAAACTATGTCACATTCAAAATTAGAATATCCAAGTCCACCCTATACATGTTCCAAGGTCTCTTCCAACATCAGTCTTTGATTCCTTACCATCTGGTCTTGGTAGCTAAATGGATGTCAACAACACACTTAAATTACGGTCCCTTAATGTTTAACAGTATACTTACTCCCCAGTATTTTATCAATCTTGTTAATTAAAAAATAAAATTTATAAACTCTCAATGGAATATTTTGTTATAATTGTCTAAATTATCACTTTGTACACAGACATTTATCACACTATGATAAGCGCCGGCATTTGTTCATTCAATGATCAGCTAATTTTGAAAATTGTCACCTTTCTTCATATCTCCTTTCTCCCAAAGTAGAGCTTCACAGACAAACAGGATACCAATCCAACATTCTGTGAACTCACAGGCAAATAAGAGAAATCCAATAAATAGCAAGTGAAAACCTAAACTTGCTTCAGAAAAACAAGTAATTGTTTCCTCAGGTAGGATGAAGACCTTATTCTTTCTTAGGTATTTAAATTGTATCTTATATTTGAAAAGAGGAATAGGAAAACCTTGAAGTGGAAGTTTAAATTATCATATTAGGAAGCCACCCTATTCTTCCCCACTTCTTTTTCTCTCATGAGGACAAATAGTTTACAAGTTGGGACAGCTCTGAAGTCTGTCATCTCAGCTGTTACATTCATGTATAATGATTTCAATTCAAGACCTTAAATTTAAACATAAAACTTAGTTATTATGGTTAATAATAATGTAAAGAAGACCAGAAATATAGAATCACATGCCTGTGTAATGCTCTAAACAAAAGACCTTGTTTAGGATTGTGAGTCATTTCCCTTTGGTGTTCCTTATCTTCCCTGTAACAAAACTATCTGTAGACAGAAAGTCTGATGAAAATGGAAGCTATGACTTGCTCCGCCTGTAACTTGTTATTTTTCATCTCTCCAGGTACTTTCTACCTCAGTTTAAATCAATTGAGTATATAAATACCTACAGAATATCACAGTTTCTGTAAAAATGGATGGAAGTGACAGGTCTCTTCCCAAACAGGGCGTATAAGGAAACCACCCTGAAGAGGGCTCAGTTATCCAAGACAGCGCCATGATAGGGGGGGAATATGAGAAAGCATTGAATTTAAGCCACAAGTAGAGAAGGAAAAAGATCATAAAAATGACAAAACTATTTTAAATTTAACAGAAAACTGAACCATTTTAATGAAGATTTAAAGTTTTAGTGTCAAAGTTGTTTATTGCTGCTACCTCAATGAAATAAAAGACTTGATCTTACTTCAATATTTTGCTTTTTATTAACCTATGATACTAACCAAAAAGATGACAATAGAATTACAGTTTTTCTTCATTTTTTGGACCAACTCAAACCTCTCCCATAAAATTACAGAATCTAAACTCTGTCTAATTTTACAGGGGTATATCAGGAACTTGTCTAATGCATGAGGTTTGGAAGGTGGGCCATTTGGTCTTTAATTGGGTTTTTAAATTTCATAATAAAATTTGCTAGCAGATCTGTTCTAAAACAGTTGAGGAATTCAAGTACACTGAGCCTCATGCATTTTGCAGCCCTAAAGAATCACATACAATCACATACATTCAACATACTCCAGGACAGTTGTAAGTATGCCTACTTTCCATGGAAAAAAGTATATTTAAGTAGATCAGTTACTGACACAGGAAGAATATACTAGCCATTATGTCTAGCAAAATGGAAGCCAGCCAAATTTCTGAATTTTATTTTGAAATATGTTTGTTGCATTGAAGGTAAATAGATACAAAGAAAATCATTCAACATAAAAGGCAGAAAAATATTATGCCTACATACCTAAGGCCCTTGAAAACAATTATGCCACTTACACCTTGATGAATTGTAAGATAATAAATTATAACTTTGAATGAATCCATAGACCCAGTTTTGCATTTGCAAATGGGGGACAAACGGGAAACTTTTTTCATGATATTATCTACCACAATAACTCAATCATTTTCTTAGTTTGAAAAGTTCACCAAGCTTACAGAAACTTGGCTGTGCTACAAACAAATATTTTATGCATAGCTGGTGTTTAAATATTGGGGGCTCTCTTCTATTTTTTTTTTTTTTTTCATCAGTAACAGTCACTGTCTGGAAAAAAGTAACCAGATACATAGTGGAGTGAATGTGGTTCTTAAATGGAATGTGTTACTCTTTCCCACTCTACTGAATGAACTGTTAAAAGACCAAGAAGGCTGTCATAGAGATATCACAGGAAATAAAGGACTCCAAGCCAAGGGTGTGTCCAATGGGGTTGGCATGGAATGACAGACCGCCCTCCCCACATGGAAAATCTCGTCACCCATCTGAGATATCACATAACGGTGGCAGCGCTCCAGAGACAGAATGAGCTCCACCTGTTTGCAATGTGTTTAGCTATTAATATTTATGTAGTAATTCAAGGGAGTAAAAAATGACAAAATGAACCAAGTTGTATCACTGTTGGTGCTTTCAACCAAGATTTCTCTAGACAAAAAGAAAAAAAAGTAACAGCATGAATCTGTCCTTCACTGTATGATGAAATTGTGTGACATCCTTAGGATGCCAAGGATTGTTGGAGAAGAGAAGGCAGTAGCCGTGGTGTTGGCATGCCCAGAACACTTATTCTACTATGAGAATTTTACTATTTGTAGTTGTACTCCTGAATCACATAAAAACCATATTAAAAAAAAAGTTTTCACAGTCCTATTAATACATAATAGCAGGCCACACTATTAAATATAGAAGGCACAAAAGTGGTACAAATTTTTCATCTGCCCTCTGAAATAAAAGGAATAAAAAAGATGATTATCTCCATCAACATTCCTAAGAATGTTTTGTGCAAGCATGTCCATTCTCAATAATAGTGGTCTCAAAAGCAGAGCAATATTACATGAAGATTACAAGATCATTTCTTGATTTTTGTGACCTTGTGATCCATTGATTTTAGCTAAACTTTACTTGAACTGAACTTACTCATTTTTTTTTACCTATACTCTATTTTTAAAAAAATGAACCCCATAAATGTAGCAGTAAGATCAGATATTTTCCTATTTATCCTGAAATGACCTCTTTCAGAGACTTACCTTGTAAGTCTATGTAGCACAACAGCAATACTCAAAACTGGATCCAAAGACATCCAATCTCTACTCTGCTTTTGAGCAGTAGGATCTGTATGACAAAATAATCATGAGCACTGGAGCCAAACAGACCTGAACTCTAACCACAGATCACTCCAAATTAGCTGCTTGGCTCCATATATTTATTGAACTTTTGGAGCTATGATTTTGTATTTGCTGAACAGGGATAGTAATATTATCTCACAGAGTTGTTGTGAGAGTTGAATATTATGGCACATGTAAAATATCTAGAATACATTTGAATTTCTTTTCTGCCATGTCCTGGGCTAGGACTGATTCTATGGTCACTGATCTAATTTATATGTGAAAAATTGCTGGACAATAAATTACATAGAACTTATTTTATTTCATTCATTTATTTCTACCATGGAACTTCCCTAAGAGGTCTAGCTAGTAATTATAAATTAGAATCTAGGACAGTGCCTATTATACAGAAGCTAATTTTTGTATAACATATAAAAATATTTATCTATGAGTTCTGACAATTAAGTTCACAAGTTTTCCACCTTGCACTTTACTGGAAGCACTGTACAAACAACTCAGTAAGTTTTAGGTTTCACCTTGGTATATCAGTGTCTCACAGCTGTGGTTATGTTGATGTGTGGTGATGTCTTGCTCAGTAGCATTCATTATTGTTGCATATGTTGGTGTGTTGTCTCAAGAACATCATAGCTTTAGTTAGAGCAATGAACAAATGATAAATTTCTTGTTAAACTTGGCAAGAGTAGAAGAGAAATTAGGGACATGTTAATCTAAGTTTATGGAGATGATACCATGAAGAAAATGATAGTCCACAAATGCGTTAAACATTTTTTTTTTCCTGAGGGGAAATAATATGTCACTGATGAAGAGAGGGTAGGGTGGCCAGTAATGAGCAGAACTGATGAAAACATTGTAAAAACTCTTTCATTGAATTGTGCATCACCACAATCATTGGCTGACCGTGATAAACTTGGTAGAACAAGTAAACATCAATAGAGAAACAGTAGAAACAATCTTAACTGAAAATCTTGGCCAACATCTCCCAGCTCTTGCATTATGACAATGTGCCAGTTCACACAGCACTGTCTGTGCACACCCTCCCTACTCAGCTGATCTGGCACCCAGTGAAGTTTTTTCTTTACCTGAAGAAAAAGAAATATTAAAAGGAAGACATTTTGATGACATACAGGGAGTCCGGGTAATATAATAATAGCTTTGATGGCCATTCCAGAAAAGGAGTTTCAAATTTGCTTTGAATGATGGACCGGGCACTGGCATCATTGGAGCATAGTTTTCTAAGGGAAGTACTATGAAGGTGTCTATAGCTATATTCAACAATGAGAAATGTAGCCTTTTTTCTAGGATATGTTCATGAACTTAATTGTCAAACCTAGAGTATGTGTGTTTGCATGTGTGTGTGTGTGTATCTCACACACAGAGATACATATGAAGACATGTAATCTCAACATTAGTCATATGGTTCAAATGAAGACCCTAATTTAGGAGTTTTAACCCATCTCATTAAAACTTTGAAAGAGCCCAATGTGTTTTAAGGCCTTTCAGATCGCACAGAGAGATAGATGCCTTTAGAATTTAATCCCTGTGGGAGCTATGAAATTACATTGACTTTGCCCTCAAGTTTCTTACAATCCACTGAACACTGAAAGTTAAGTCTTAAATTACTCACAGCATCTTTGTGATAATTTGTTCCTTCTGTTGTGTACATGGACATTACAGTACAGAATCATCAGCACTGTAGCAAGATATCTAGACCAAGGTTGAATGGTTCCTTCCATGTTGCAGTTTAAATACTTAAACCCTAGAATAGCTGCATGGAAGTCTATTCCACCCTTTCCCTAAATACTGAAGATACTAAGAACTGTGAATAAGTAGATAGTGGGCTGAAAAAAGCATGTCCCACTCTACCACCACCCAGAGATATTAGGTCTTAATCTCTGAAGTCTTTGTATGTTACCTCACAATGCAAAGTGTTTGGAAATGTGATTAAGGTAAAGATCTTGAGATGAGAAGATTAGCCTGGATAATCAAAGTGCTCTCTAAATGTCATCACAAGTACCCTTAAAAAGAGAAAGAAGCAGGGGAGATTACACAAAGATTGGCTTCTCCCCCCAGAGGCTCTTGGTTTTGGCCCAGTGACACTGATTAAGGTGTCTGGACTCCAGAACAGAGAGAGGTTATATTTCAGGGTACTTTTCGTCAATTTTGTGAGGGTACATACAATTAGGTTACGTTGTTTTTATTTGTAAGGCAAAGTCCCAGTTGTCGTTGAGTCCTTCATCCAGGAAGTGTGCCATATCCCTCCATATTTTACTTGTTAGGTGGGATATTACTGACCCTCTATTCTTAAATTATTGCGTTTTTCTCTTATGTGGGCCCATTAATCAACTAGTTTTAAGTTAGTATTGAGTACGTGGAATGCTTGATTTTCCATTCTTGAGATATTAATACTTTACTTAAGAGAATGGTCTCCAAGTCCTTCAAGGTAAATACAAAAGGTACTGAGTCTCCATTTAAACTTAAGGCAAAAAACTGTAAAAAACTCTAGAAGAAAGTATCCCCAAACAGAAAAAAAAAAAAAGAAAAGAAAAAAAAAGAAAGTATGGGAAAAAACTCTTAAAGATATTGGTCTCGGGAAAGAATTTAGAAAGAAGATCCTAAAGGCAATCTCAGCAACAACAAAAATAAATAAATAGATCTGGTAAAGTAAACAGTTTCTGCACAGCTAAGTACACAGTCAAAAAAGCAAAGAGACAACCTTCAGAATGGGGGAAATTATTTACATGCTGTGAATCTGACAAAGGGCTAACAGCCAGAATCTGTATTTCTGTTTTTTAAGTCACCACATTGGTGATACTTGGGTACAGTAGTCACAGGAAACTTTTGATAATATAACTAATAATACTTCCTCTGGGTTCTATTTCACATTTTATTGAACAGCTCTTTGCAAGTCACTAAGTCAAAAGTGGGACTGGGTTTAAGAGTACGTGAAGGTGAACATGACTTCAACCAGTTCTGCAGGAATGTAAGAGGCTCTCAAACGTTCATTAGCTATGGAAAGTAAAGACTTATCCTCTTAGCTCCTGTAGACGTGTCTTTCTTCCACCACAGCAACAATCGCAGTTGCTCCCAGAAAACCCTGGTGATTGCTTTTCCATCCCTGCTGACTGTCACATCACAAAACCCTTGACTGGCCTCATATCTCAAGATTCTCTATTTGGACCTCTCTCCCTCTCCACTGTCACTGCTTATCATTTTCCTCTCCCATGTGCCCATGCAGATCTTTCTTAACTACTTTTCAACCCTCTGGTCACTCAGTTTCTATACATAACATTCCTTCTGCTGGAGACAACTCCTCCTTTCTCTCCTCCCTGACTTCTAGGCTAGATTACAACCCATATTCCACAACAACTTACACAGCCTCCATCTTTGTTATTATTTATTATAGTTACTAGTCTAATAGTTCTTCCCCAGTAGACTACAAGTGCTGGGACAGTAGAGACTGTGCCCATTTTATTTGTTGCTGCACCTTTATACCTACCATTAAGTGTGCTTGGCTCTCATAATAGATAGTAAATTAATATTTGTTGGAATTTAAATAACTAAATGAGTGAATGAATGGATGACCTTTCTCAAGAAGTAAAATTCCAGCTTACATGTTTATTTTCTTTTTCAAAATATGATTCAGTAATTTCAAGTTGCCATGATTTTATTTTAACTCTAGGCACATAGGCCTGAGCCTGAAAATATTTCATTGCTGTAATAAAGGTCCTGTGGAACAAATTTAAATTTGCATCCCTCCCATCAGCTTTATGTATTAAATTGGGTGTGTGTATCCCTGTGGCAATTACATAGATAACACCTGCCAACATAGCCTCACCCACTAGGGAAGGATAGAATAGGATTCCACCTAAAATGAGATCTATAAAAAGTCACAAATACATAAGACATATCTCCACCTGTTTTAGAGAACATTACTGAGGTGTTTTTGTCTTCTTATTTTATCTCCACAAGTTCTTTGGGGAAGCTACAGAGTGGCTTAGGTTACTTGCATGACACCCTTTGGCCCTGCATTTCATAAGTGAGCCTATTGTTGGAATTGATGCCAATTTGATAGTGATCAAAATATGCTCTCATCAAATGCCAACTCTTTAGACCCTCTGGAAATAGTCAATGACCATAACTCATTTCTAGTGGAAAAGGCTGTATGCAACAGCCAGCTGTCTTAGCAGGAAGGAAAAATGATTTGCTTTTTCAAATTGGCTTTCAAAAGCATATCTGCTGCCAAAAGGCCTCTGGGCATGTGTATGAAACATGGAAAACAGATACAACAATACACAAGAAAAAGAAATAAATCCCTAGAGCTGGCTCCCCATGAAGTAGCCAAGTGGCTCTACCAATGGAATTGAATGAACCACAGAAACATCTCCCTAGTACTCTATAAATATCTCTTCTCCATGAGACTTGAAATATAGGGAGGAGGAGGAAAGTACACATTGGAACCGTTCTATGAGTTACGATTAAAAAGTAATCAGTGCCATACCTTTTAAACCACTTTGCTAGTTTGAAGCATGTTTTCTGTTTTCGAAAAATATTATGTCTTAGAAATAGTATCATTTATTTTTAAAGAACCACAAAAAAAGTAAAAATCTCCAAGCTCCCTGAAAATTCAGAGATGCATGTTAATTTAAAATTTAACTGCAATAACTTTTTGAAACATCTTTGACTTACAGATTTCATTATACAGATATATTCTTACTCTCTTGCTCATGGGAGAATCCAGAATTCATACTTAATGTTCTGATTAATGAGCATAAACAATGCTTTTAAGATTTTTTTTACCTGTGTATAATCAAGCCATCTAGTTACCAGTAACTGCAAATGTCACAGATTTCAATGGTCTCTTTGGGACTTTTAATCTGTTTGCTTTTATAAAGAAGGTGATTTTATTTTTACATTAAGGAAGCATTAACATCATTAAATGGGCTCCCACTGTATGATAACTGCAAATGTCACATTGATCCAGAAAGATAAGAAAATGTGTTCATCTTTGGAACAAATATCCAAGGCATGAGCAGGCAACCCACACTATTTGCATTAAAAAACAAATTGTATAAATGCAGAAGATTGATGTACCATCTGTTCATGTCCTTCACTTTTCTGGCTCTTCTGTGTTGAGATATTTTTATGGAATAGTTACGTTTATTATTTTGAAAATGAGCCACAGGTTAAAAAAGTTTATGATGGGTAATATAACTCAAAGCTACTGGTTTGCTATATTTCAGGTATTAAAGCTTACATTATGTTTCCTTTCATGCTTTTAAATGTAGCACTCTATTGCTTATGTAGTCTGATGCTCAGATCAAAATAAAATGTATACACAACTATAAAGAATGTTTAAGACAAAATCCAAAATATCTTACTAAGATGTCTCTTGGCAAGGAGAAGAAAAAAGGTCCTTTAAAAATTTATGACTTTAGAAACCACTGGCAATAGACATCAACGTGCTCTGTTACACATAAGGAAAACAAAGAAGTAAAACAGAGTAAATATCTTTTGGGAGGAAGTACATTGGATTTTAAAACATCTACAAAGGCATTATTTTTTCTTTCAATTGGTCGTGTAAATGTTACTAGCTAATCTACTAACTTAAGAAATTGCATTCTTCTTCTGCCTTCCTTTATGCAATAACACTAACAATATTTGCTTTCTTTTTCAAGTTGAAAAAGAACCAACTACCAGAGGTATCCTGTATGAAGTTTATGATTTCATTGTGAGTACACTATTCCCTTTGATAAGTGGATAAAGAATCCCAACAAGAACCAAAAAAGCAATTGTGTAGACCGTTTTCCTATAATCGCCCTCTGGTGGTAACTGCCTTAGACACCCTTGGCCAATTTTTCCTGTAGTACTTTTCAAAATTGCACAAGCCTCCTCTTTTTTGCTGTGAAAGTTTACATCATGTGGTGTATATGGTTAAATGCCATTTTATGCATATTTATAGATGCAAATGATTAACGAAGGTTGATATTCCTGCTGAGTTCGATCTTACACTTTTGTCATCCTTGGTTTCTGCTTAGAAAAACGAATGACCAAAATACAAAATAAAAAGCTTTTTCTTGAATTTTGACCAATTTTGAAACATTTTTGGCTGTAAAATCAAAAGCTTAAAACAATTTTTAGCATCCAATCTTCTAATCTTAAAAAAAAAAAAACACAAAAAAAACCACCTGATTTTCCTCATTCCAAACCACAGTGAAGTAGTTATATTTGGAAAAGATATAATGGTAGCAATAATATAGATTTATATTTTATTCTCTTCTCATTGAACCTGTGGGGGAAAAATCCACACTAGAATAACTTGCTGGACCATCAATAATCAATTTCTCTTATGCAATTTAATATTTACCTTATTCTCGTATGCAATTTAATTATTTATCCTTTAAACATTTTCCTATTTTAATCATTTTTTAGTTTTTGGACATAGTGCAATAGAGTCTGTGAAAGAACAGGATGTTATTTTCTGGAAAACTCAAGCCATATCATTTAGCATTTCCAAACTTGGGGGGACCATGCATCCATGGAGGTCCTCTTTGATTCATTTAGAGTCTGAAGAATCAAAGCAAGTTTCTAAATGAAGTAAGAGGGATCAAAGACTGTAAATAAAAAGAGTGAAGGAAATGCACAGAGTAGAAAGAAGAAGTGCTGGGTAGGATTTCCTGGAAAAAGTGAAAGAGTTGTGAATATAGAACGAGGCACTACGGAATATTTCAGAATACCAAAATTTTTTTCTTAGAATTGTTTGCATTTAACCCTAGACAATAAATTGGTCTGCCCAATGACTTCCAGACTATAAGGATAAAGCTGGAGATCAAGTTGGAAATGTGATATGGAAAACATTAGTAAAATAAAGCTTACACTCATTATAGAACATAAGTGACCTTCATGTTGTATATAGAAGAATAAAATGCTGTAATATAATCTGCCATAGCATTTTATAAAGGTCAGAGAAAATTCCTGTAAATCCATATTTACTCATGGATGGAGTAGAGTCTATTTTAGAAGCAATGGCTAAAAAAAATTGCAATTGCTAATACTAGGAATATGCAGAAAAACATATATATTTATATACCCATGTTTTTTCATTATGAGAATCTAAAGAAAGATTTTTATTTTACAACCATAAATTGATCAATGAAAAAGGCTGGAAGTGACTATTTTGGCTCATTCTTCCTTATCTACTTGTTCAATTCCAAGACAAAAATTCACGTTACCTCTTTTTCTGCCTGAAATTTGTTTATAAAATAATCCCAAATGCATTCCATCCTGGTTCATCAGTGTCTAGTTCAGAATTCTTCATGCTCACATGATAAGGCACACACGGAACTGTAGGGACCTATGACATAAAATGAATCTGGGCACAGTTTTCTAAATATACAGAAGCACATAATAATCTTTGCCTAGCCATTTCCCAAATCACAGGGTTTTTATGTGAATTTTTATTTTATATCAAACATCCTAAAATCTCAGCTTATTGACTATTTATTCAGTTCTCTCTTTATTTCTTACAGAAAGTGGCATTTGGCGCCTTTTATTCATGTTTTATTTAAAAATAATAGTATCCAGCTGCAAAATATGGTTAGTATCTAGTACAAAATTAAATGTTCTATCTTCCTTAGTTCACCAATGCTATGTTGGTCTATTAAATCATGTAGCTCTCTTTAAAAGTATGATAGAGATCTTTGTGTTTTAAAAGATGTAAAAGAGGATTCCATTGGTTTGTGTATTTTCTTTATTGAACATTTAACTATATTATTATCCTTTTTCATACTATTTTAAAAGCATGATTTGTGGGGGACTGTGAGTAGAAGGTTACCCTAATTCACATGACTATGAAAGCTAAAATGAAATACAATTACACTGGTAGAACTGGTGTCTTGAATTCTTTTTTACATAGAAGAGAATGCCCTTGAGTCCAGTGGAAAACTATTCCATTAAAACCATGCTGTTCACCTATTTCAGACAACTGTCCAATGAAGTAGCTGTATTTTGTTAGCATAAAGTTCCAAAGGGGATTCTGCAACATATCTTTAAAAAACAAAACAACTCTTCCTGTCTTCTTTATCTTTCCTGGATGTTAAATTAAGCTTTGCTGAGATAATGCCAGGATCTGGTTCTCCCTTTACAAAAAAAAAAAAAAAAAAATTTTTTTTTTTTTTAAGAAAGCTTATTTATTTTAACAAAGATGTTGATCATGATACCTACTATAGATATTAAAATCATAAAGATGTAGGGGTTTTTCCAAGTGTAAAGCTTAGATATTAAAGTTATTCTTAAGCTTTTTTATTGCAGTTTATGCAATAAACCATGTAAGTACATTTGATTTTTCAGAGAAAGGAAGTATAAGGAAGAAAATGATTTGATATAATGTAAAAGACACTAAAAAATAAGTAAGAACAAGCTTGGTAGATTTTTAAAAATATATACTGTAAATTTTGGTAAGAGTGTCATTTTATATGTGGTAGTAAGGGGAATAAAAAGATTGTAAGCTATGTTTATCCATACCCCCTCTTTGGGAGGTTACTCACTATCTAAGACAGTTCATTCCCATGTGAAATGCCTTAAAAGATGTATATGCAGGAACTCTAAAGACAGCACAGAATCCTGTGGTGTGGGGAAAGAATGATATCACACCATTTATAACACTAAGCCATTGGCTCAACGGTAAAAGCCCAAAAGCCTCCTACGACAGGAGTCTGTGTACCATGTCTTGTTCATACTGATCAAATAACTTCCTCCGGCTGAGGGAAATAATTCACTTTAATTGACAACTAAAACAGAGACCTTAGAAATTGACACGACTAAAAAATTAATTGTGCGTAGAGATGGCAGGGTAAAAGTTAGCCAACTGTTTGTTTCAGTTAAATGACCATAGAAGCTCCTGCAGATAAACAGTTTTTAGCTGAGTTGACTGACTGCTTTTGTGTCATGCATAATAGAACAAGTAACAATAGGGCAAAAGCATATACCTTCCCTTTGGCAGGGCGATAAGCTATAATGTAAGAATATTTAAAGCCTTATTATTTCCTTTTTAGTCTTTTCATATATGAGTTTTGAGTATACCAGACAAATTTACACAAACTTGAGCAAAATTAAAGCCTGAAGATACGTCTGTTTTTCCATACATATGTGGTTGGGCAAAGAAAGAAGATAGGTGGAGGGTAAAAAAAATCATAGCTAGTAAAATAGAAATTTCTCAGTTACACATATATGTCATTTATATAAATAAATAAATATTCGATTTTTTTTCTTTTCTGCATACATATTATAAATGAGGCCATGCCATCTTAAATACTAGAATTATAAAAGCTAGTACTTTATGATATCTGTGCTGAGTAGTATTTACAGTATTCATAAAATAAAATAAATTCTTTAAAAAAGATGAATTCTTTGAGGGAAAGTACCATTTAACTTGGCAAGAAATTGTTTCTTAAAATGCCCTTTAATGAGATCTGCTTAAATTATTTAAATTATTTTTTTTCAATTTATTACAGAACTTTTGCATGCTTTGGAGTAAAAACTTGCCATAACTTTCCTTGAGTTTGAGAAAAAAAATAGAAATTTTGACTTTTAAAGGTCAAAAGAACTTTCTGAGCACAGTCTCTTCACGTGGTACATGAAATATAGTTTTCTTATTTCGGACTTGGCGTTGCCCTTTGTTACGCTGCTCCTTCACACTGCTGCTGCACACAAAACCCTGGGTTTTGTTTCCCTGTCCTTTTCATGTCTTTCTCCTTTTGTAAGCACATGGGGGTACCTCCTCCTCTCACTGATTAAGCACCAAAGTTATGCTCAGAATTATATAGAATATAAAATTAGATATTGTCCCTGCCCAGTGGGCTCACAGTATCTCCAAATTTGCTGTAAAATATGTCTACATATTGTATAACAGATGCACTTCAAGTGCTAAATGTCTGGAGATAAATCTATTATTGACTTCATCCTCTCAACCTTTCCAATTTCCTTTATCATTTGTCAGCTCTCTTTATGTACATGCCCAGGCAGATTGGTAATTGCAGAGCATGTTCTTTATTTCATTTCATTTCATTTTTTTTTTTTTTTTTTTTTTTTTTTACAAGGAGCCACAGTCCAAATGAGCCATGACAGATTTCGGTCCTATGCGTTGGGGCACTAATAACATTTGACTCCAACCCACGGGCCCTTGTCTTCCTATAGTAAGAGCAATAGTAGTTATTCAAATACATTCCATAGTGCTTTATCCCTCACTAGATTCTGTTCACTTTAAAATATTTTATAAATTGTCTTCAAAAATGCTCCCCTTTCTTCTGGGCTAGAGGAACAGCTAATAAATTGTATATAGTTAAAATTTGGGAAAAGACACCGGTGGTTTTTTTGTGTGTTTTAGGACATACCTATAATAATTTTAAACATTTTTTTATAATTGTGTTAAGGTACCTTTGCATTAGCATTTCAACACAGACACATATTTAACGCATGTAATTTATATATTTAAACATATAAAAAGCATTGCTTTCTTGATACCTCAGTGCTGTCATATATACTTTAATTACACAGCTGTTGCTATTGCACACATCTAGGTAAAAACTCTTAATCTGGAAGAGAGTATTTCTATAGTATTATAATCGTTAAAATCACTCAATTAATTCTGCTAAATCTGTGGATCGATAGTTTACGATAAAATTCCTTCAGACTTTAGAGTTGAAATGTGAGTATTCAGCCTGCATGGATGCAACTTTTGTCATTTCTTTAATAAAAGAACAGTTTTACTTCTCGTCTTAAAAATAAAGCAAGAAAATATGTAAAAATAAAATGTCCTCTTCTTCCCTCCCTTTTTTGTTTATTTCTGAGTCTTTTCTTCATTTCAAATGAGTTTTTAAACACATTTGGCAGTCAGTACCCCTAATCATTCAAAGAGTTGTGTGACAAGGGGGGAGCTGGCTAGATACCATCAGTTCTTTTAAAATGTATTAGTCTTTAACCACCTGTCTTCTCTCTTAAAATTTAAAAGGAAAAAAAAAAGTATATATTTTGGTGAGAGAATCAGCTTAATGATTTTGTAATGATGCTTTGAGATACATAGTTTAGCATATCTCATGACTTAAGACCTTGTAAACATGATGGAAATGAGCTCGTTTGTTCATAGTTCGTCTTTTGGTAAAAATCATCCTTTTTACCATAGTGAACCTACATGGGGCAAATGAAATCGATCATCAAGAAGGAATCTTTTCTATGGCTGGCTTTGTCTTTATGGCCCAAGGTAAAGTTATATTTTGGTTTCCATGTTAGCGTTATGTTTCTGTCCCCAGGGTAAAGAGAGCAGAATTTCATTGTTGTTACAGCATTGCCAATAATCTCTTCTATGTTCATTGATTTTGCACTTCATAAAATATGATTTGGCTATTAAGACACTAGTACCTGATGATCTATTTTATACATCCTCGGTTTGGTTCCACCCTGTCCTGGAAATACCTACTGCCTGTGCTGACTTAATGGTTTTAACTGAAAGGATGCCTCTAGAATTCTGAGACAAGCTCTTTAAAACTATAGTCCCATCTATATTCTGAGGGTAATTTGTAGCTTCCATTGATAATTAGTAAATTTTGACCAGGGTGATCTGAAGCTATTTCATTTTGAAAGAACAGTGTTTTTCAAGAAACAAAAGCATTTAATGTAATACTCTCCTGGAATTTCACAGAATACTAAAAATCTCAAAACTGTATTGAGGAGGAAGGGTTATGTTTCCTCTTCCAGAAATTTTGACACCTCACCAGAGGTAAGAGAAGGGTGCTGATAATAATACTGTACCATATACTACATAATGGGGGGGGCAAACGTAATCTGCTTCCCACACTCTGGCCCATGAAAGTACTGTAATACTCATAGGCTGGGGAAAGAGGATGGAAAGTGGACAAAAGAAGAAATAAAACAACTACTCTGGGGAACAGGGTACAATTTCATGGTACAGGACATTTAGAGAGATAAAAATTGGGAAATAGAGAAAAGAAAACCAAGTGTTGATAGAATAATAAAACAATGACAACATTCTGAAAAATCATAGAAATTTATCTGGATAATCAGATTTCATTCATGTAATAAATATTTAAGTGTCAACTATGCGATGGACATTATCCTGGGTCCCAGGGATGAAATGGTGAATAAAAACCTTATATAGTGTCTTATGTAGCTTACAACTCGTGAGCTAAAAAAAAATTAACAAAATAGTAACACAACTACCGCATACAAACTTTTGGTTATAAGACAAGCAAGTTCTGCATATCTAATATACCGCATGAGTGGTGAGCTATGTATTAATTAATGTAAACAACATTAAAGTAATCATGATGCAATGTGTATGTATATTAAATTGTCATGTTGTACACCCTGAATATATTCAGTCTTTATTTTCAAGTTAATTATATTTAAGTTAAAAAATTCAAATGCTACAGAAAGAAGACAGCATGGTATTACAAGGGCAGTTAATAAAAACCTGGTTTTGTTTGGGCGTCCTGAAAGTGTTGAATGAGACTTAAGAATAAACAGAAATTAGGTTATCCTTACATCAACTTTAAAGTGTAGGAATAATAAGGCAGACACATTAATAACAAACCTAGGCTTTTGCTTTGTGTTTATAGGTTTAGTAAAAGGAAATTAAAGGCTAAGAGTTTATGTATCTGAAATTACTGTTAATTCATAACCTCATATGCTAGTCAGATCTCACAATGTAACACTCGCAGGCAGTAGTTTTACTATATATCTATAAACTTCAGTTTTCAGTTTAAAATCTCAGATGTTTCCATTTGCATTTAGCTAAAAAATTGGCAAGAAGATTATCATCTCAGATCCAATTTTTTTAATGGAAAACTAATTTTGATTTATGGGGTGGCAAAAATATAAACATTTTAGATAAATCTTTTGCCAATTTCAAGATAAAAAATGGTTTTAACTGTTAACTTTGGCCTTTTGAAGGATTATTTTTAACTGAATATGTCAATGTTTTTACCCTATTATGTTTTTCTATGTAAAATCACACAGTATTACCTTGTTCTGTTTCACAGTACATTGTAACCTTTTAGGAGAAACTGGCACTCCTGCCCTTCCATAATAATAGTCACTGTGTAATGAAGTCAGAGCCTCCATATCATTAGCATTTTTTCAAGTAAGTGTGTGATAGTTATTAGCACATTCTGAGCAACATGGAAATTCTTTTAAAATAAATTTAATACTTTGTGCGATTGCTTTTATAAAAAGAATCAAAGATGCTGGTGAGAAATATTTGTGATGCATCTTTACTAGCATCAGTGCTCAGCCGTTGGTGGTCTGGTGTACCCAGTTACAGGGAGCTAAAATGAAACTAAACAAAGCTGCTTTAAAAATAATCGGAGCAGCACCTTGACGGGAAATCAATCAACTCTGAGCAAGCTTAGAACAACCACGTCTCCTGAAGTGTCCACAGGAATATTAAGTTGATTACTCCAAAGTCCTTGCCTTATATCATTGTTTACACCTTTGCAGAACTTTTTACTAAGTAAATAGACACTAATAAAAATATTTTAAAAAATAAATAATCGGCTCCTTTAGCCTATCTCTGTCATAGCGCTCTAGTCTTCCTCTTTCAAAGCATTTACCAAAACGTACAGTCATGATCTCATTGGCTTTTTTTGTTTTCTTTTTCTTAACTACATGTAAAAAAGTAATATACCATAGTAGCTGGCCCCCATCAGTTTTAGAAGTCAGCCTAGGGAAGCTTTTAAAAATTATTTTATATTCACAGAAAAGTATTAACTTTTGATTATTTTAGAGAATACCTTTTGGATTTATAAGTAAATTAAATGTGATGGAGGATATTTATTCAAGAAGGCTTAAATTCTAGTTTTACATTTCAGTTTTTCAAAATATAATATACATATGTCTATATACATATATTACACACATGTACCTATATAATGTTTATCAAATTACAAATATCTTAACATGTACATGTATATGTACATATACATTTTTATTTGTTTATTTAAAATGATGTATCTGAATTTGTCTGTATATATAGAAACATATGTATATAGAATTTTTAACAAATTAGAAATATCTTAATTATTGTTTGATTTAAACTACTACGAAAAATAACAAGATTTATGGTAAATTCTTCCAGCTTTATTGACATTTAATGTATATGCAGCAAAATTGAACAATTTTAAGCGTACATTTTTATAACTTCTGACAAACGTATTCAGTCTCATGACCACAACAACAATCAGGATATATAACATTTCCATCACCCCAGTTTCCTTGTGCCCATTTATAGTCAATTTCCTCCCTCTACTTTCTATAACTGCAGTTTGCTTTTTTTAGGATTTTTATTTTGGCTACTTTTTTTTTTAACTGTCTATCTCCCCAGCACGAGTATAAGCTCCTTGAGATCAAGGACTGGATTAGTCAACAACACACTGGATTTAAGAATTGATAGGAAAGACTACTCAGAGACATAGGCTTGGTGAAAATTATACTTCCCAGCAGCAAGCTTGGAAGAAACAAGAACAAGAAACAGCATATGTTGAGTGAGAGTAATTCCCAAATATGAGTCTCTTCATGAGACATACCTTGGTGGTTGTGATAATTAAGCTAGATGAGATGGATACTGCCACATTGCACAAAGACATGTATCAAACTCCTGTGATCCCTGCCACATCACCCTGAAACGCTCATATCACCTCGTATGTCTGCATCCAATTTTATATGTGTCTAAACTTAGACTTTCGAGAATCAGTATAATTTCACTATATGTTGCATTAGTCACAAGTTAGCTAATAACCATCATCCTTCATGCATGTGGGTGCACTGCAGTGACTAACCCGTCCAGGAGCCTAACCTATTTAACTGCTTCACTTAACCCAGGAAGGATGAAACAGGAAGCACTGACCAGTATCTCTCTCAAAGTATTAGACCCATCACCATGAATTCAGGGTTTAGCACAGGCCCTGCACATAGTAGTTATCAGAAAAGATCTGGTGAATGAATAAATTTGAAACCTCTGTTTACTTATCCACAACATGGATCCAAACCACAGTGCATACTCTTTAGCTGCAAGTGTATAGGAAACACTCAGCATGGTGCCTACCGATGTTTGGTAAAACTACATGTTTATTGATATGATTACTACAACAGCTCTGAAAATTAAAGTCTAGATTAATTGTGCTGATGATCCAAGAAGAAACTTTTTAGCCTGTTTCATTCTCCATTTTTCTCAGACTTGGGGAATTTGGCTAATTGAAGGGCTACGTATTTAATAATAACGTGCAACCACAGTTCCTACTACTCAATTGCTGGGTGATTGACAAATGTATTCGTCTAAAGAGTATGATGAGTTTCACAGATTTTAATGAAATCTCCAAGTCAGTTTGTACATTTACCTTGAGCACTCTCTCCATTGATTTTTGCAGAAAGAAAAGCCCTGATGAACCACTACAGAGAGAGAAAGAGAGAGTATAAGAGAATTTCAGAGTTGCCAGTGTAACTGGGCTTGAGAGTTTGGCAGAGGCTGATTTTGTTTAATCTGCTTAATGAAATCTTCATAAATTTATGGATCTATTATTTAAACTTGAAAGCTCATGGCTTTTTCTTTGTTTGCTCTTATAATGCACATTTATTAAGCGCCACTGAATCGGGCAATGTGCTTTCACCCTGTCTAGAAAGTACCCAGATATGAAATTTAGTTTTTCTTAGCAAATTTAGGGTTAAAGAGAACATTAAAGATCATCTAGTCCAACGTCTTACTCATCAGACAAGAGTGTAACGGATGGCCCTGGAAAGTCAAGGACAGAGTGGGAACCTCCAGTTCCTCCAGTTCCCTCTACTCTGTCTCACTTTCCTTTCTCAACTAGCAAGACACATCTCCTTACATTTTATAATATGATTTTTCATCTACTTTTTAAGTTAAAAATTAATTTTCTTTAGACCTACTGAAAACAGTTAACTTGAAGTACATAAAGTTTGTAAGTTCGTCCCCTGTCCCAGTGCTGTCTTCTCATTACTGGGTCTTTACCTTTGTCTTCTGTTAACATCTTCTGTTTTAGGGAAAAGGAAAAAGAGGCTAAATTTGTATGCAAAATTTCCTCATAGATATTCAAAGAAAAATCAGACAAAAATAGAGACATGAAAGAGAAGAGGGACCCAGTACTAAATACATAATTCCCTACATGTCTATTCATGATGTCTCTTAGATAATTTTTACATATGATAGTTCTAAATACTAAAAAAAATTAAAACAAACTTGCTACAAATCAGCTGAGCTTCCTCTTTTCATCTCACCTTTGACTAAAATTTGGGTTACTTTATTTTACTGTGATGGCAGCAGTGATACTGATAATTCATAACCTTTTGTCCTAAACTGTCAAGTGAGTTTTATAAGGCACTTCAGTTAAGGGTGCCTCCTGAACATCATTCTGGGAAATTCAGATAAACCAAGATTGTATCAATGACACCCAGATGATAAATTTTACATAGAAAAATAAATAGCCCTCTGGTTGAAAAAGACCATGGGGATGGAAAGTAGGAATGAAAAACACAGTGGCCATATACAAAAAGGTTTAGAAATAAGATTGTCAAGTTAAGGCCCAGGCAGAGGCACGCTGTAACGGGATACAGTTTTTGTCCATGGAACTTAATAATGTCATGAAAATGTTAGTGATGGACAGAAAGCAATTTTTAAAATGACAATACCATCGAAAATATTGCATTCTTTTTAATTATAAAAATGAGACATGTGCCAGGTAAACAAACAAATTAACAACAACAACAACAAAACGGTGCCAATAAACTGCATAATGAAAAGTATCTACATCCCCCCAATTCCACTCCCCAGAGGCAGCCTCTAGTGTTTCTTCAATCTCTTTTTTTTAATCTGCCTTCAGAATGCTCTCCAGTACCCACTGAGGTCACATCACAAATGCGTGAGAGAATATTATAGCTTCAAAATGTGCCCATAGAAGCAGACTGATTCTTGCAAGCCCTTTAAGGAAACCTATACATTTTTCACATTTCTAGGGCATCATTTCACAAACCTACTCTAAAAACCATCCAAAATTGAACATATTGGAGGCAATCAGCCAAAAATCAAGACTACACCATGTTAAGCATTAAGAGCCAAGAAGAGTGACTGGATGTCATGTGCAGAGCTGTGAAAACCCAGCCCATCTTGACAAAAAATAGATTTACTGTATACCGTGCACTGTAAATGGCAGCATGTGGAGCGAGCAATCGCAGAAGCGAAAGAAACTCTGTGACATGCCATATCGCAAGCTCTGCGGGGCTGGGAGGCAGACGAACTTTCTGGTTACTTTATGTCACAAACCATCTTTTGGGTATGCTGTACTGCATCAACTAATTAAGGTGTACATTTTTCAGCTCATGTCAGCTAGTCTATGACTCAGAGCAAAAAGGTTTGGGCACAGTGAAATTGTTTAGCTAATTTGTATCTGCTTCTCTTTGAGCGTGTGGTCTGAGCATTCTGGTACGGCACATACTTTGCATTTCCGGGAAATAGAGTCAGGGTGTTGTTTTAGTATTACATGGCAGATATTTCAAATGCCAGTGCTCTATCATTTTTACTTGCTATTATTTCTGAAAAAGAAGAGAAATGTTTATAGGGAGAGAACCTGGCTCCAGATCTCCTATATCCCTAACCCACAGCAAAATGTGGTAGAGAAAGTTCAATAATTTTTAGGCCGTTTGCTCTTTGCATAATACCTAAAAGGGTAAATATAATTTAGGGCTATTCGTCTTTCTGCCATCATCAATGTTTAGCACAGAGCCAAGAGCTCCTGGCTAAGGATTCCTAAAATCAGTTGGTGTACATTTCTTACTCATTTAATGAAAGATGCCATTTAAACAGCATTTTCCACTTAAGAATTAAGAAATCTGTGATAACTTGAGATACAATTATTACAATGTTAGGCTGTTGTTGTGGCATAGTGTATTAGAAACACACTTTCTAAATATTCCAAATGCAATGTGATGATATAATGTTAAATATATGATAAATTATACTGAGGTGATATACCAAAATATTATATATTATGCCATGTGCATTATACTAACATGTTTTATATTATGCTATGTATACATACATTGTATTCTGATTGTATAAGTGAATAATATATTTTTACAACTATAAAATAATAACTATACCAACTTCTTAAACCTATGGATTTCATATTCACAGTTTCTTCCTTAAAATCCAAAGAACTTAAGCAGTGTTTGAGAAAGTCAATAAATTAATAATGGCACCATATCAATTTAAATATTTAACTTGCAAGCCTTAAAATCTATGCATTTCATACTCAGTGAAGTGTTTTTATCATCAGTTAGGGCACATCCCAGAAGAATACTTTGTGTTTTAGTATGAACAAAGGGAAGATTTTTAAGAAGGCATAAGAATGTTTTCTTGTATATCTGTGTTCATTATAAGCAGAAAGTTTACAAACACTGTTAATACTTTTTCTGTGTAGCAGCCTTCAAGAAAAAAAAAAACAACAGTATTTATTGTGAAAGAAAATTGCTGTTTCAATAGTAGTTTCCCGCAGTACATAAAGAAAGACCCAAAACATATATTTAGTCATATACTATACATGCTAAGTTTAGTTCACTTGGAATGCTTTAACCAGCTTTCTCTTCATGATCTTTGTATTAAAAATAAATCCTAAATAAGCTATAATTCAATAGGCATGCTGAGCAATGACTATACATACTCTGTTTGAATAGAAAAGTATACAATCACAAAACTATGATCACTTATTTTTAAAAATGTTATGTGCTACAATAATGTAGGAAAAAACATACATTGGTCTTCATTTTGTCTGAAAACAAAAATTTCTGGGAACCTGTGGTGGCTGGAGAGAGGAAACCTAACAAGAATTTGTTCCTGGGGTGAAGTAGCTTTCCTAACAGCTGTATTATAATAAAATGGAAAGATAGTGGCTAGCACACCATTTCTAAACAACAACAAGGCAAAAATGACAAGTCAGATCATTCTATATTTAAAACCACAAAGTGAAGGTAAATAGACTTTATTTCATCATGTGATTAAATGCTAAGCATTCCTTTTCCCAACTTTTTCAGAAAAAGGCACTCTTGAGTGTGGACTCAGAGCAGTTTCTTTGGTTTGGATTTTGATTATAAAGACAGCCCTATCTGTAAGAATGTCATCTATCTCCCAAACTGTCATTCAAAAAACAAGAATGATTCCAAGCTGAGTCCACTGGTGTTCAAGGTTTCAATACTTCTGGGCAAGAAGTTGAACATTAGACAAGTTACCATGTTGTGGTTGTTCACGGTGTGGACTAGAATGGGTGAGGTGATTTTGAGGGTCCAAAATTTTTCAGTTTTTTTTAGTCCGAAGAAGCTCCAGGTAAGGCAGAGGTCCTTTGCCTGTCCTCAATTTGTTTCCTCTCCTGGGAAATTCTGTCATCCAAGTTAACAGAAACATTCTCCTCAGTTTGTGCTCAGCTTACATTTTATCAATGTTTGTTTCTTTGTTTTTAGTGCTCCCCCTAAATGCAAACAAAATCACAAAATTATTTGAAAATAGGCCTGTGATACAGGGTCACTATTTTGAAGAGGCCCACATGGCCCCAGTAGTTCACACAGGCCTGGGACTATTACAGTTTTTTTAATTGCTAATACAAATCTGGTTTCTTTACAAATGTGGTTCAGCAATTGATTTGATGGTTCATTCTCATTCTCCAATGTAATTTTTGAATTGGTATAACCAAGTAAATCAAAATTGGTACCATATTTCCAAAGCCTGAAGAGGGGTATTATCTTGTGAAGAAAGTCTGCTTTCTTCAAAGCAAAAGAAAATCAGTAACAGTTGTGTTCTCACTCTGCACTGAGCAGGTGATGAACAAATCTTATCTCCTTTAAGATCCCCTACCCCTCATGATCTATAAGTTTTTATTATCCTCGTGATACAGATAGGGAATCTGAGGCACAGAGGGACTTTAAGTACTTTGTCTAAAACCTACAGCTGTATAGGAAATCAAGTTTGTTTTCCATCATGTTGTGTACCTGGTTTTAATGTGTAAATCAAGTTCTTTTGATTCTACTGTCTGGTAGAAACACTGTTAACTGAAAGAAAGAAAGATAGTTGGTATTGATTTCATATCATTCTCACCAAAGATTTCCAAGTTGTTAGGTTTCCTAAAGGTTGTTAAACAGCAGCTATCCACAAGTTCTTAAACATCATTCAATTGTAATGCCATTTATAAGGCTACAATAGGAAATAATCTTTGGTAGTAAGATTGCAAAAACATTGCAAGAAGATACATTTTCTATTTTTTTTCCTCATGTTGTCTAATGAAGGAGATTTTAAACTTAACTATCTTCTATATTGCCATGTTTTTAAGCCATCTTATAGTCAACTTGTCCATTAGACTCAAACCTCAATTCTTTAAAAACACATCCTAGAAAGTACTGATTGATCAAATGCGCTGACTGTTCTAAGGGGCAGGATATGTCCTGTAAAATTATTTTTGATTTTTTCCCTTAGGAGCTATACAAAGTTTTCTAAAATACTAAGTATGGGGTAATCTTAAAGGCAGTGCTTTCCATTATGGCAGCACAAAGTTTAAAAATCATGCCTTAATATAATTTGAAGCTTAGCTCCCATGAAATTTCAATGTAGTATTTAATTACATTTCAGATTTTTCTGAGGGATTATCAGAACTTGTGGGGGCTTTCCAAGACTTAAAAAAAAGGGTAAAGTACAGTGCAGGAAAATGAGCATCGTAGAGCATGGTGTACTCGAGATGTTCGCAATTTGTAATAATTGCTTTCGAAAAAAAGTCAAAGAACAATTTGAACACTGACAATAGTAGCTGCTTTAGAAAATGGTTGTTGAATCAAAAAATGAAGGAAAGAAAGAAAAAGAAAGGAAGAATGGGAGGAAGTGTGGAAGGGAGGGAGGAAGGAAATGGGGTTTGAAATTAAAATTTAAATGGCATTAATTATATACTACATATTGTTAGAGTTATTAAAACTAAATAGGCACCTATTTTTAATCCTTATTTAGGCTAAATTTCTTTCTAAAGACATTCCAGACAATTTGCTCCCTCTGAGAAATCAACAAAACAGTAACATAGAACTCTTTTTTCATCCATTAAAAATAGTTCCTTAACCTTTTACTAGGGAGTTAAAAACTTCAGTTTAATCAGAAAAGCAGCAGTTTATTTTAATAAAATCTATAAATGTATAATGAGTGCCTAAAACTGAGGTTCTAAAGAACACAAAGGTAAACAAAATATAATAGGTGCCCTCAAGGAGGCTGAGATTTGGAAACAGAATTTAGTCAGCTGCATAAATGGCCATCACCAAAAACCCACTTATGAAAAAAGCAGCAGAAACTCAATGTGTAGGCTGATCTAGATGTAGATTTCTGAGCCAAGAGCCAGGAGACACCCGTACTATAGGAAATTCACTGGATGGCTTTAGACCTTCTGTTCTTCAGTCTCTGTAATATTGGAATATTAATATATGCTATACACTAATTTTTATGAATGGATAAAGATGAATACATATGCATCGAAGCAGTGTAATCTCTTACAGTGAAAGTCATGACTCATATAAAATATTACCATGAAAGGGTATTCCTTTAAAGGCATTCCAGGAGCTCATCAAATTTCGGTTGAGAAAAGCTGCATTTGTCAACAAATAACTGTAGGCATTGATATAAACAAATCAAACTCTTTTAAAATGTTGTCCAAATGGTTCAAGTGATGTTTCTGATTATAAAATGACTTTTCTGCTGATAGACATTTCCTACTGTGTCTGTCAAATGGTAGGTTCATGGCTTAGTCGGGGACAAAGTTATTAAGGACATAAAACACCATCTGGATGGAGCTAATAAACATAAAACATAACCTTCAGATACACTGCTGCAGTGGCCAGACTGTGCCAGGCCAGATTACCCTTTGTTTGTGTTTAAATCTGAGCCATGGTCTAAGCCTTCAACTGGGTGGCTTTTGTTGTTTCCCCTTGACTGAAATGCAAAGATTCCGTGAGGTAAGCAAGTTTGCTTATGCATCACACCAGATTAGATTTGGCGTCTCTATAGCTGATGTGACTTTCCTAAACTGTTCTTCTATTATTTTCTTTTGAAATCTCCTAAATGTAATATAATAGTTGACTTAGAAAGTAAGGACTTATAAAATGGAAGAAAGAAATACACCTCACACTGTACAAAACTTCCTTTTGGTGAAGCCCAAGGAAATGCACGTTACAACCAGGAACACCCGACCCTTGAAAAACAACTTAATCCCTTAAAAAAAATCATCTCCAATACAAAATGATCATGCAGATACTAAACTTCAAGACTTAAGCTTCACTGAAATAGAAAAAGACAACCTTTTTTATATATTGAAATAATATAATCAGCTGACCTTTCTCACACACTTTCTCCATGTGGTACAAATGACTAAAATAGCCAATGACTTCCTTGAACTGTTTATGATTATGGAATTTATTATGATGGTTAATGGTATATGATATTATTAGGCCATAGGGAACATATTCTTGGGAAATATTACACAATTCCTCCTCATAAAAGTCAAGCTGCTCATGTCACACTGCTTATGTAGTGTTGGACTGAGCCCTCTGTCGTTAGGAGACATGTGACTGATGCCCAGGTAGACGTTGTGATGTGCCATCCAGGACTCCCTTCAGGAATGGAAGACTTGTTTCCTCAGCTGTTGGGAGTGTTTAGGGTAGATCATTTCAGCTGGTGCACATTTTCAGGGATTTCATTATGCAAAGGCGTGTCCCCTTGCTGGGTCATCCCACACAATCAGGGAGTGGTTGTAAAGGTCACCCTCTTAGTACGACTTGGGTCACTCTGATGCACTGTCCCACTTTCAGGCTTCCATTTTGACTGCATTTAAGCCTACCTTCTCTCTCTGTCTAATTCTGCTTCATTCTCTTCCACAGGCATTAATTCCATGAATATTCCTCAATAAACTTCCTGAGCACTCACGCCTGCCTCAGGAAGTGTATTAGGGTTCTGCAGATAAACAGAACAAATAATACACACACACACACACACACACACACACATAGAGGGTACCAAAATTATGTATACACAGTTTAAGAAAGGAAAATACTGTATTAAAATTGTAATACCCAATAAATACCAATAATGTTTGTATATTGTATTTCTTGTTATTGTAGAAGTCAAACATAACTTGAGTTTATACACACACACACACACACACACACACACATGCATACATATGCAGGGCAAAGCAAAGTGAGACAGAGACACACAACTGGGGAGGCTGAGAAGTCCCACCACCTGCCATCTGAAAGCCAGAGGCCCAGAGAGCTCCAGCCCAGCTCCAGCCCAAACCCGAAGATCTGAGAACCAGGAACCCTGAGGTCTAAGAACAGGCGAACCCAGAGTTACAGTTACAGTTAACCCAGAGAGAGGAAGTCCACCATTTCCCTGCCTTTTTGTTCTATTCAGGCCCTCAAAGGATTGGATGATGCCCACTGAACTAGTGAGGGAAGGGAGTGACCTTCTTTACTCGGTTACAGAATCGATTGCTAATCCCTTCTGGAAATACCTTCACAGACATACCCAGAAATAACATTTTACCAGCTATCTGGGCATCCCTTACCCCAGTCTAGTTGACACACAAAATTAATCACGACGGTCTGGGGTTTAGGAAATCCAGCCTACAGCAGTAGTCTTTCTGGAGGAAAGAAGACTGTAAGCCTCGCCGGCTATGATATCCTTTCCAAGCTCCCTTCTGGTCCTCCTCTGAACTTGCCCAGCGAGAGACAGGAGCACTCACTCTACAGATGCACCCTAGAAGCTAGTCAGCGCTCGAAGAGTTAAAGAGATTTAATGACTAACAAGTAGGATTATTTTTAAAAGAAAAATCATAAAACACTATGAGCCATGCTATGCAAATTGCCCTGAAAGCGTCGGCAGTAAAGGCTGACTACTCAGCAACATCAATGCATACCCACAGGCCTCCGCAATTAGTCTACCATGGTGAAATTGCAGCGACAGACACATGTTTCATTCTTCATTTCTGTGTAGCCTCAACATTTGAAAATCTCCTCTCTTCCTGAGTAAGAGGCATTTCATTAGATCAGAATGACAGCTATATAGTAAGAGTTTTAAAGCAAAAATGAAGATTACAAGTGGGAATGCTATGCAAAATGGTGATTAAATTAATTATGAGGTCTTTTCTGAAATTTTCAAAGCTAAATTATGTTAATATTTCCCAATAGATTAGGAATCTGAATGTTTTTCTTTCAGATGTTAAGAGCATTAGGTAGGATTATATTGATGTCCTACCAGTATTGGTATTGATGGCCTATTTGGTTATTAATATTTTCCTTACACTCATTTATTTCAGTAGTCCTGTCTTTTGGTGATGACGGAAGTTAACGGTCCTCATGAAGTCACACATTTATACTGCTGAAAGATAGAACTCTCTGCACATGTCCTTTGCCAGTTTACTCTGATCCTATCCTCTCCTAAAAGCATTTATCCTTGTGGTATCCGTCACATGGAACTTGAGGCCATTGCTTCCATCACTGTCCTTTTTTGTTGTTACAGGTCTTCTCCATTATACAACTTTGAGTGCTGAATCCTCCCTTCCTGTACTGACAGCTTGCTCAGTATTTTATGCTTCTTTGGTAGGCCTTAGAGAACTCACCAGAGTGGCTCAAATATAGGTAATCCTGGATACATACTTTACAATTAATCTTTTCGCCTATTTGATGACAGAATTTATTTGTGGCTCAGAAGCTGAGCAGTTGACTGCAACATTCAGTGGCACCGTCCCTTTCTCACTTTCACACAATGGACTATTTTTTCAGACTTGATGAACCTCTCTTCTCTGGGCTTTTGAGATGCTGAGCTTTTCTAGCTCATGTTCTACCAAGCATCTCTCATTTCCAGCTTCCTTCCCAACTCCTTTCTACGTCCTCTCACTATAGAAGCCAGGCACTCTGTCAAATGCTGGGATTTGAAGATTAATCATCTTTAATACCTATTTTCATTAAGAGAAAGACATTTTCTCAAAAAGGAGACTCCTATATTTTATTCATTAAACAAGTTATTTACTGAACATCTACTATGTGCGTTAGTCTAAGGTCTGGGGCAAAACAGAGAAAAAGTGATATCTTACACTCACCGAGCCTACATTTTTATGAGTGTAGGAGTAGAGAGAAGCAAAACCCTAAGTGCCAGTCTGTTGGCTGGTGGCAGCATGGTGGGGCAGCAAACTCAACGCCTCTGCCTACCACTTAAAAAGGTAGCGTCACTTCTCTATGCCTCAGTTTCCCACCTGCAAAATGGAGATAATGCTAGAATTTCTCTTACATTATTATTAGGATGATGAAATGGATTAATATTTTAAAAGCCTCTTAAAAGTGAGTGGCACAAGTTGCTGCAGAAGTAATAGTCATCAGAGCTACTTGTGCTATGAAGGAAAATAAAGCCGGGGTAGGAGATAGAGAGAGTGAGTGGAAGACTGCAACCTTGCACAGAGTTTTCAGAAGAGGCCTCCAGGAGAGGGGACACTAGACTCACACCTCAACGGAAAACAGGTGTAAGGCTTGCAGATACCTTTGGGAGGAACGTTCCCAACTGAAACCAGAAACAGACCAGTGAGACTTGAAAAGTGAGCAGAATGTACAACAGCAGGCGGTGGGTCACTTCCCAGGCACCTTTCTGATCATGTGCCTTCTTATTTCTAAGTCAATTCCAAATCCTAATAACTACTTTTTTTGTTCTTAAACGTCTCAAACACATTTGAGTGATCGATCATTTTTAATTTTCAGTAGGGATTGCTATCAGGCATATTGGTCTACATTTTCTCAAGATTTTCCTCGTTCATTCCTTGAAAACTGTAAT
Source organism: Loris lydekkerianus (assembly GCA_963574355.1). Taxonomy (NCBI): domain Eukaryota; kingdom Metazoa; phylum Chordata; class Mammalia; order Primates; family Lorisidae; genus Loris; species Loris lydekkerianus. The sequence goes on from CAUYPK010018406.1 coordinate 30,348, forward strand.
ATTATTGTCCATTTCCAGTCTTCTGGATCCTGTCCCGTCTCCTACTATTTCTTAGTGGCTATCAGCAATGTTTTTGTGATCAACATTTCTGAGAATCCGCAGATATAATTTGTCTCGACTTTGTGGCTTAGACTTCATCAACGCGGAACTCAGTGGGGAAGCATCCCCTTAACCAGACATATGTCTGTGTTCCATCCCCCGTTTCCATCATGCCTATATTGTTTTTCTAGAGCTTTCTCTTAGCATCCAACAACTCCCTCAAGCAGTGAAATGCCCCTTCTGTTTCCTTGTTCCGTTTAGGTGGCCTGACAGCTCTCTCCAGCATCATTAACGCAGTGGTATTTGACTTTTCTATATTTAGTTAGATTTTATCTTTTTCCTTTTATCTTTGTAAAAAATATTTCAAGTCAATGGTTACCAGAAAACTCCCTGGGTAACTGTTGAAATCTACTTTTAATTTTCTTTGTTTTATATTTACATACTTTCTGCTTTGTTAACTTCTAAAAATCACAAGAGATTGTATTGTCTCTATATCTTTATAGAGGTTCTTCCAAACTTCCTGATCATTTTCCTTTGAGGTGATATTAGGCATCAAGCAGGTGAGTCAAATTATTAAAATGAACTGGCGGGAGCTTGGTGAACTGGAGACGCTCCTGTGGAAAGGAGGCAGCCACTGCCCTGTCCCAGCTGATCAGCTGACAGTTACCAGAGTTGGCTCCTTTTGAGAAAGTTGAAATCCGAGAATTTTTATGTGCAAGTTGCGTTCATTTCCTATGGATGCCTGACTTAATGATTTAACTTAGTAACTTCAACAAGAGAAATACATTTTCTCACAATTTTAGAGCCTCCCAGGTTGTCACGTAGTTGTTTCCTTCTGAGGTCCTACAGAGAGAATTTATTCCACACTTCACTCCAGCTGCTGGTGATTTGCTGACCAAATTTGGCCTCCTTGGCTTGTGGAAGTACCACCCAATCTCTGTCTTCATTTTCACGTGTTGTTCTTCCCATGTGCCAGTTTGTGTCCAAGTTTCCTCTTTTTAAAAGGACGCAAGTCATACAGGATTAGAGGACCACCCTATCCCAGTGTGAACTCGCCTTTAACTAACTGTATCTGCAACAAAATTGTTTCTAAATGAGGTCACATTCTAAGGCACTGGCAAGTAGGACTCAACATTTTGGGAGACACGATTCAACCCATAACACAAATTACTGATTTTATAATGTTAGCAACCACTTCAAATTTATTTTTAATCCCTGGGTAGTTCGAGTATAATGTACCTACACGTCAGACTCATCCAGCAGGTCCCAAGTTTACAACTTCTGCCTTAGTTGTTTTTAGCATCTCACTTGCTTGTTTCCTGGACCTATTGTGCCTGTTTCCTGGACCTGCTCTGTCCTGACTTAAATATAGATTAATATTATGTACAGTTAAGCCCTTCAGGCTCATTCAGCACAGAGCAGGCTTACGTGAGAGCTTCTGACTGCAGCCCTTTAATTTAATGAAGAGTATTTTCATGCTTGAATTTTTTGAAAACCATTATCAAATGAACTCAGATATTCCCAAACTGTGAATATTTAGTCAAACTTCATTTACACACATCTTATTCTGCATATTGCACTATAAATAATTAAAAGGAAAGAAAATTGTAAAATATTCAGTATGATTTGAGTTTATAAAATATCAATATTTTTAACTTTCCTCTGAATACAAGAATATGATTATATGTGTATGTTCATAAAAAAAAGGAACAAAATGAAGTTCTACTAGCAATTAGGGAAAATATTGAAGTGAACATTTTAGGCTAAGAGATTAAAGAAATACTTTGTTGTCATTTTGAAATCTGTCTCTCTAATGAGTTGGGAGATGAGAGAAAGTTTTCAAAGTAGCTAATTATAACTATTAAAATTGCATGAAGAGCTTTTTGTATAATCTATCAAAATTCAGCTTGCATATTTCCCCAAATTTCTATCTCTAAAGCAAATAAAAATAAGAACAAAAAACTCCTCTGACTATTCTCTTCATTTGAAAGTTTTCTGAATATTTATAGCATAGACAGGTTAGTGTTTTCTTAGACAGAAATTCACACTGTTTTTGAAACACTAAACCTCTCCTTTTGTTAAGGGTATTATTTTTAGGGAGATGAGTTGCCTGGTTGTGTAGTTACTAGTTTATGCTTTTACAGAAATGGTAAGTCTGCTCTTTTTGAAAGCCAAGGTTATACCCATCTGATAAGTTCTTTCATAAAAGTGGATCTTATTTTGCAATTAAGATGTATAGGCACAGTTCTTTCACCAAAATAAAACTAGTCTTAATTTTACATAAAGTTAAAGAAAGCAAAGCCTTTGGAAAGAGTTCACAATTAGAGAAACGCAGTGTGTGTTCCTTCTTTAATAATGTACAAGAATGGGAAAACTAGGAGGTTTTTTCCCTCCAGTAACAAGCATTTTTATGGCAAGCACTGCGGCTACAAACACAAAACCTGTGTCCATAGTTTGTGCCTGTCAGCCAGCTTGCTGTGACTTTAGCCTTTTCTGTTCCTCTCTATCTAGGCGCTGTGCTCAGGACTTGTCCCAATCTGCATTGTCAGCTGCAAACAACAGAGATCAACTCTGCTGTCATTAAGCAGAGGAAAGCATTGTTTGGAAGGAGGCTGGATTGCTTTCTGAATCAAGAAGGTTAGAGAGCTAGCTTAAGAAAACTGGAGAACGCAGAGGCCAGTGAGCAAGAATGCAGCCCTAGAAACTGCCTAGCCGGGCTGATGAGCAGGAAACGCAACCCCTGAGACCCCCTGGTGCCTTCGCTGGGGCCATAAGCAGACATTGGTCCTGCTACTGGGCCTTCAACTTTGTTGCCACAATAGCCACTGCTTTTTGTGTTTGTTTTTTCTCATTGCTAAAGATTCAAAGTGCTAAATGGACAAACTTAAGCCGAATATCCATGCCCTGCCTCTCAAAAGTCAAGAACTGCTCTGCCCCAGCTTTACACGGGATATGAATCTCCTCCTCCCACTGAGTCTGAGATTCCCTCAAAAGGGCAATGTATTTAATTTTTTGAATTGCAAAATTTGACAAATTTCTCTAAGCTCCCTCCCTTTGTCTCTCTAATATTTGTATACACCATTTTTTCTCATACTTACAGCTCCAACAATATCATGCAAATACTCCCTCAAACAATTAAAACCAGCCACCTGCTCTTTAGAGAAGACGAAGCAAAATTTCATTAGATGGTGCCTCACGCTCAAGCACGGTACTTTAGGATCATGTCCATTCGACCCTAGTGTATACTCTCATCCTTTAGTATCCCTGAGGTATTGGTTCCAAAGTCCCCATGGATACCAAATCATTGGCAAAATAGCTGACAAAATCCATGGAGGTGCAAGCCCCTTATACAAAGCAGCTTAGTATTTGCATATACCTACTCACATCCTGCTGTGCACTTTAAGTCATCTCGAGATCACTGATAATGCCTATGACCGTGTCGATGCTATACAAATAGTTGACAAACTGTATTAAAAAATCTGTTCTTTTTTATTGCTGTACTATTATTTTTTAATTGTTTTTTTCCCCCCTGAATACTTTCAATCAGCTGTGAATGGAATACATGGATGCAGAACCCATAGATAAAGAGGTCCAACTATATTCTGTTACCTACAATATTAAACTATAGACTTCTTTATTACTAACTCCCTTGAAATTCAATGGTAGGATATAGGAAAAGGACCAAACCTTTATGCTTGAAGGATCTGTATCTTGATGTTCCTATTCATGCAGGGTTCTATTAAATTTAACCATTCTTTTGTCCAAACAAGCATCATACGAGATTACTTGGTTTTCTGTTTGTTTGCTTGTTTGTTTTTAGCACGTCTCTTTCATATTTTTTTCCATGAGGATTCCAAAAAGGCTAATCCATTTCCAATTCAAAAGAACCATTTTTTATGTCTCCTATTGGAAACATGAACCCTTTAGACAATAAAACCTCTAAACAGCAGAGCGTAGAAGCAAACATTTTGCCAATGGGTAGTTAGTTTTAATTATGAGACATGCCACCCCACTGCCATTTCCTTGGAGTTGAGGAAGAAACAGCAACTTATACATGTATTAGTTCTGGCTCTACATTTGTTCAGAGGATAAAATCCTACAGGGTAGTGTTCCACTTGGCAGAATGAGTGTTCATCTGACACCTCAACACAGTCTTAGATGGCCGTTTTACTAACCTATAAGGTCGCCTGTTTGAGAAGATGGGGAACAGTATATGCCATTGATATTGATCACTCACCATGATTTTTCACTGGAAAGCAAGCGTGTTGGTTAAAAGAATTCGCGTGTGAGAAACCTCATGTGCCGATGATATTTATTAAATTCATAAAATGGCAAGTTGAAACAAACATGGCAGGCAAGAAAAGAAAAACAGACTCCATAATAAGTGTCTATTCCCATAAGAAAATAATATTTTAGTTATCCAGTAGCTGTGTTGTCAGAGCCAATTGCTACTATTTTTACTGACAAATCAGCCACTCAGCAAAGGAGAAAAAAAAAGTGTGTTACTGAGCAATATAGCTGTGTGAGGCTGCTCTGCTTATTTAGATGCAAAATGCCCAGTAAATATCTAATTTTGGAGGCTGGAGTGCAAAAGTAGAGCCACACTGCTTTGGGTATTCATAATTCACCAGACTTGCAGTGACTTGAGCATAGCAAAATTATTCATGCTCTCCTTGTTAACAAATTTAGGTTACTAAATATCATTCTTACCCTCCAACTTTCTAAGAAAACACACTGCTTTGACATCATAGAAAGAAAAAGTAACTTTTAGCTTAGAGCAATTTATGTACAGGAGCCACCAACTTCAAAATTAAATAATAAATAAGGGAATAAAAATGATAAATTCCCTTAGTACAACAAAAGAAGGTTTGAAGACCACTGCTAGAATCAGCCATGGATTTCAACTAAGTATGACCCAAAACCAACTGAACTGATGGGGCATGAATGGTCCATATTTAGTTTTGTAACACATTTAGCTATGATTCAGGAACAGAATTTACCTAAAAAAAAAAAAAAAAGTAGCAAACAATAGCCTACTTGCAACAAACATCATCACCAATCATCTGCCTTCTTAATTGAGAGAACTATATTGTTATTAATTAAAAGAAAAATTCTACAAAGTTATCAAAGGTGAAAATTGAGGCTGTCAGCCCCCATGGAGCTTCCTCTTAACTCTCCTTTTTTCTATATCCTTCAAGAGATCAGAACCACCAGGAAATGAGATGACAAAATGTAAGAGTGGGCACAAAACAATAGCAGGCTGCCCAGTGAGAATGATAGTCACCATGAGTAAGATTCTGAGATCAGGGTGAAGATTCTGGGATGCTACACTTTTGGGGACTTGTGCATTTTTTTTCTTTTCTTTGTTTGTTTGTTTGTATTTTACTGGTTCTAGGTCCCAGAGAATCAGGAAAGGAGAAGAGAGGAGGCCACCGTAACAAATCAAAATCATGCAAGAATCCCAAACAGAAACTCACAGCTGTGCTTGGGCTAGTGTACAGCAGCCCCCTGTCCATATATGGAGCTGACCATCTAGTGGACGGTGGACTGGGCCAGGGAAAGCTATGCGTTTTGTGTTAAGATGCATCTCAATATGACCCACCTCATTTGTAGATTCATAAAGAGGCAAGAACAGATTTTATGAACAAAATACTGCAGGACAGGGCAATGAAAACATCATTCTGAAGACTCAGGGGTTGAGTCTTTGAAAATAGTAGAATAGTTTATATTCAGTTAATTGATTCAATAAATATTTATTAGGTGCCTGTTATACCTAGGCACTCATCTGGGATATGTAATTTAAAAACCTAAGACATACATAATTCTTACCTCCATATACATTCAGCCTGGGTGGAGATATAGCCAAACAAATAGACATTTATAACACCTTGTTGTGCAGTACAGTTTACAAAAAGGGATTAATAGAGTGGGACAGAAAAACAAAGAAGGAACACACACTTAATCTAGTTTGGGGAGGACTGGTGATTTAGTCAGAGATGAGGTCCTACTTGAAGTTGCATCTAGTTGAAATCTAGCAGCTTATTTGGGGTCAGTTTGGTAAATGGTAAAAGAAGATAAATACCTAAGAGGAAAATGACTGGAGGTACGAATGAATGCATGGCGCTCCAGTAGTTCATCCTGGCTGGATCTGCAGAGTGTGAGTGGGCAGGGAACCAGGGTTGGGGGAAGACTGGGCACGGCAGGAAATGACCAGCAGCCAGAATGTGAGGGGCCGGTGAGATTCCTTAATAGGTGGTGAGTTTATCTCAAAGCAACATAAAGCCCCAGATGCTTGTTTAGGAGAGTAGTACGATCATCTTTGGACTTTAGGACCATCCTTCTACAGCTATGTGAAGAATCATTTTGAGCCAGTAACAGGGAAACAGAAGTGACCATGGAAGAAGGAAGTGTCACGATCAGGAATGATAGTGGACTGAAGTGATGCCTGAAGTACAGAAGTGGAGAGAAGTGGATGGAATTTATTGACCACTAGGAGGTGCAGGCAAAAATCCTTGGTAACTGTGTAGTGTACATGAAGAGGAAGATGGATGAACCGAGGAGAGTGTGGGCTTCTCTGGCTCGGGTATGCCATCGACTCAGAGAGAAACCAAATGTAGATCAGATGAGTGGCCAGGAGTGAGGGGGGAGTGAGATAAAATGATGATACGGGAATTTGTACTCTCTATGAAATAGTTGAGTGGAAAACATCTAATAGGTAACTGAAGATATGAGTCTAGAGCTCTGGAGAGACTGTTGGACAAGGCTCTGCATTCTGTAATCTCCAACACACAGACTGTCACTGATAGTCTGAGACCAGAGTGGAAGGGTGTGCAGAGTGAGAAGAGACGCAGTTGCATCCAGGAGGATAGAGAATCCTCCATTTAATGGGGGGAAGTGTTTTTTTGTTTGTCGGAGGTATAACCAAAATATTTGCAGGTTATACCTCTGACAAAGATTTAATAACCAGAATCCACACAGAACTCAAACATATTAGCAAGAAAAGAACAAGTGATCCCATTGCAGGGTGGGCAAAGAACTTGAAGAGAAACTTCTCTAAAGAAGACAGACGCATGATCTACAGACATATGAAAAAAAGCTCATCATCCTTAATCATAACAGAAATGCAAATCAAAACTACTTTGAGATATCACCTAACCCCAGTAAGGGTAGCCCACATAACAAAATCCCAAAATGAGAGATGTTGGTGTGGATGTGGAGAAAAGGGCATACTTCTACACTGTTGGTGGGAATGCCCACTAATACGTTCCTTCTGGAAGGATGTTTGGAGAATACTTAGAGACCTAAAAATAGACCTGCCATTTGATCCTATAATTCCTTTACTAGGTTTATACCAAGAAGACCAAAAATCACAATATAACAAAGACATCTGTACCAGAATGTTTATTGCAGCCCAATTCATAATCACTAAGTCATGGAAGAAGCCCAAATGCCCATTGACTCACAAATAGATTAATAAATTGTGGTACATGGACACCATGGAATATTATACAGCCTTAAAGAAAGATGGAGACTTTACCTCTTTCATGTTTACATGGATGGAGCTGGAACATATTCTTCTTAGCAAAGTATCTCAAGAATGGAAGAAAAAGTATCCAATGTACTCAGCCCTACTATGAAACCAATTTACAAGCACCTACACTTCCATATGAAAGCTAAAACCCAACTACAACCCAAGATGAAGGGGAAAGAGGAGGAGGAGGGAGGGAAAGATGGATGGGGGAGGGTAATTGGTGAGACCACACCTAAGGTGCATTTTACAAGGGTACATGTTAAATCTACTAAGTGTAGAATATAAATGTCTTAACACAATAACAGAAAATGCAGTGAAGGCTATGTTAAACAGTTTGATGAAACTATTTCAAATTATATATAAAACCAGCACATTGTACCCCATAATTTCATTAATGTACACATCTATATTTTAATTAAAAAAAGACAGCATGAAATGAAAATGTTTATCCTTGCTAGCAAAGACATATAAATTTAAGTATCAATAATAATTGATTTTTGTACATTAAAAGAACAAAACTTTGATAAATTTAATACTATCTTCTTGCAAATCTGCAAGAAATTGGATTCTTAAATATTGTTGGTGAGAGTAATCCTCTGTGCATTTATCCAACACTCTTTCTGTATCTCTGAGAAGATTACACTGTTACGCTTTCGTTCTGTCCTGAGACAATCTTCCATAGCTTCTTGACACTAATTTCTCCTCATCCATCAAGATTCAACAAAAATCAGTTGGGTGCCCATCTCAGTGGTTAGCGCACTGGCCCCGTCCACTGTGGGTGGTGGGTTTGAATCTTGCCTGGGTCTGCTACACAAAAAGATTTAACTAAAATGTACCTTCTTTCAGAACCACCCTGTCCTTAGAATTTCTTCAAATTGTTCATTCTCATGAAGCGCCTCACGCAAACTTTTATTCAGCATGACATATTTCTTACAAATAAACATATTTGTCTGTCTATCTTTTTTCTACTAGCACTTTGCCAGACTACAAGCAAACTTCAGAAGATGAAAAACATTGCTGATGGGCTTACTGGCATACATGATGCCTGGCACATAGTCAATGCCCAGTAAATACAAATACAAATAAATGTTGCACTAAATTAATGAATGAATGGACACATGAACAAAATTATCAGGAAAAAAAAAATCTAGCAATACAACCACATCACTGTGTTGGTCCTGAAGGTCATTTCTCTTGGATGGCTCACCTGACGTGGCCCAATCCTGTCTGGAGAATAGGAATTGGTCTGCTTTACATGGATAAGCAGCTGTACTTCCTTCCATCATAAATCCTTTCTGTCTGGCTCAGAAGTCAATAGTTTATACTTGAGGCCCATAAACAGCAAGTAGCTTGGCAGAGTGAAAAAGAGCATGAAGAATGAACCCAGGTCTCGAGAACAGTTATCTGCGTTCATGGCCAGGGTGCTAACAACGGAGCCTAAGACTAAGAGCCTCACAGAATCATTACTTTATCAGATATTTCAAGTCATTCAGTTTAAAAGTTTCATTATAATATGCAAATTATGTTTTAATTAGAGGAAAGGAAGAAATGGCACAGTAAAAAACACAGACAGTCCCATGTTTGAAATTGTATGCTTTATTACAGCATACAATTCTCGGGAGACCTGGGGGACCCCAGATGTAGTATGGAGGAGATTGAAGACACCACCTCCCAAAAGCTGGGAAAGAGGGGGTATAAACAGAGGATGGACTTGGAAAAAATGCTGCTTGCCAGTTGTGCTTAGAACTAATCCTTATACCATTCCTTCCCTTGGCTCTTTTGGATCTAAGTATAGTAAACCAAAAGATTTCTTAGAAAAAATATCAGAATTACTTGTTTGTAGGCCATGAATTTTTTAGGCATTTTAAAGTATGTGTTGGCAATACCCATTCTCCCCCCACATTGATTTCCTGGAAATTGTGTCATGAAATAAAAAACCACAAACTGAACTGTTTTTACCATGTGAAGTATGTTATAATTCAGAATTGTTTCAAAGACTTAGTATCAAGGTTTTAAAAATTAATGACAAAAAAGCAAGTCAGTAAAACTACAATAATAAAAGTACGAAATTTAGTCACTTAAAATCATAAAATTCAACTTCAAGAACCACAGATCGGTGACAGATTTCTAAAATAATGACTGTAAAACATATTACAAGGTATATAAAAGTTGCTTGACACTGCAAATTTACTTACAAATCTAACCTAAAATTAACATGTTCTCATACTAGTGACTGCTCCTATATTTGTAAGAACAATGATGATAACTACATAATACCATGTCATTGACACTAATTTTATCATTTTTATTTTTATTTCTTTTATTGTTGGGGATTCATTGAGGGTACAAAGAACCAGGTTACACTGATTGCATTTATAAGGTAAAGTCCCTCTTATAATTGCATTGACACTAATTTTATTTAGAATTTAGAAGGACTGAGAGAATTTTTTTTCCAATCAAAAAGAGTTTGAGTTGATGTCTTTATCAGATAATATATCAACAAAAAGTAGTTATTCAAAGAATGGCATTCATCCTCAGGATTACTTCAATCAAAGTGGGTATTTAATATCGCTGTACTATATTGCATGGTAGAGGTGATGAAAGCAGGTGGTATTTGACCAAAAACATTTTTGAAAAGGAAAGTCAGAAGTGAGATTTTTTTGCTTTCCATTCTTCTTATAAGTAGAGTTAACATGCATTAGATCATGTAGGAACTACCACCAAAGGGCAAGGAAAGATACTTCAAATAGCGTCCTTTTCAGGTATCTGATTGTACTTGAAATAATGTTTATTTGAAGTAAATCAATTCCCGTTAAATGAGATATACTAGCATATAATCATTAAAAGCAATGATTCTGAAAATCTTGTTTATTATGTAGAGGGAAAAATTAGAATAAAAAGTGGTAATGCTCAGTGACTGCCGCCATGAATCCATGTAAATATAAGAACAACAGATATTGTTTTATAACAATGTATGTAATATTACAGGCTTTATCAATTTTTCCCCATAATTTTATTTCATATTGGTAATATTTTTAGGAGAAGAAAAGTCACAACTACAACCAAGTTTGGCCATCAAACTTTATAAAATGACTTCTATACACACAGAATTATGAAAACACAACTCTCATGTCAGGTTACAATAAAATGATGCTGTGCCTGGGCAGTAACACTAAATACAAGCCAGGGACAGAGGCACAAATTATTCCACAAGTAGGAATGAATGAAACGGCAAGAAATTTAGGAGGTAAAAAAGGTATGACATTCACTAAAATTGTTTAAAATTTTAATAAAGATATGTTGCATGTGCAGTCTTGCTAATAAAACCAAATGCATGCAATAAAATAGGTTTAAAAATTATATTCAACAAAATAATGTGACTCAAAACGCCAAGTAAAAATGGAAATAGTTTTATCTAGTAAACTAGTGCTAGCAATGGTTAAAACAAATATAGCTGTTATCATTGATAAGAGAAGTTTCAAAAGCTGAGAAAAAGAACATATTTTGCTATGAGCAGACTAAGTATATTAAAATGAAGACACACTTCTAAAAGGGAAAGATCATACCTTATTATAAACCCTTAAAGCTGTAGTTTCTCAGTCACCTTTAGTAATAAAGAACTACTGTGTCCATTTTCTGAAATCTAATTCACATTCTTCTTACTATTAATGAGTTTTTATAATAAAAACAGATCTATGATTTAAATGATGACACAGTTAAAAATTTATACAAACCTTTGCATTTGGAGTATTTTATAAAAGTAAAATTTTGATTAGCATACAATCTACTTACAACATTCGGTAGCTTTTGCACTAAAATGAAAGGGGACTACAGTTATTTGGATTCAGCTTCAATCCTGAATATTAAGTAAATGTCCCATATCATGTGTTACTTGCCTAGACTTATGCTAAGAAATAAGGCAGGGGGTGGGACAGGGTGCAGGGGCTCTCATTATGCAGTGAATATGTACAAAACGTGTATGAATTTTAGACAGGCAATGGTACCAAAATGTATAAAGCATGATTTGATATAATAATATATAATTGCATAAACATGTATACTGTTGCTATAGAAATGTGGATGGTTGGGATAAATACCACTATCCTTAATGACTGACACTGTCCAATACATGCAACTGAAATAGCACACAGTAGACCCATAATGCGATTCTCCCGACAGGTGGAGATGATTTTTTCCCAGTTAATGTGTTCAGTACTTGATACTGCTTAGATTTTGCTTAACTTATGTTTTGTTTTTTATCTTCTCTCTAACATCAATTTCATTTCTGTTTATGATGTATCAGAAAAAAGAATCTGACTTTCTTGATGAGCTTCCTGTCTTTAGGTACTATCAGCTCGGAAGAGTCTTTCCACTCTGTGAGAACTATTATTTTCACATGGCCCCAGGGCATTTTTGCACACTCCACTGCTGTAAGTAAGACCTATATTTAAGAACTTCCTTGTAATTATTACTGCTTGGTGAGCAGGGATGCAGTGCAGGAAAGAATTATTCTTGGGATAAGGCTAAGGGCCACGCTGCTGCTCCAAAGGTAAATGAGTCTAATCCAAGAATTCAGACAGAGGTGGCATGCTGGTTTTGGGGAACAGATGCTACCATAAAACAATTACAGAAAGACTTTCAAAAATAAAGTCTAAAATTAACATTTTTATAATATCCACTAAACTCACACTGGTATGCTAATTCTTCTCCAAGCTTAAGATCATTGCAGCTGATTTCTGAGTTAATACTTTCTGGGGTATTGGGAACACAGCTCTCTGTCTAGCAGAGAAAATAAGCACAATTAATTACAATATATTTAGTAAAAGTATCATATGTGTACAAATCATGATATTAAAATCATGCAGATTATAATAAAACCCACTAACATGACCATCCGACCTAAACTGAGAAGAGGTCTTACTCAGAGAAGGACCTGTAATCAACACTATTACCTTTAAAGTCTAATCTTCATACAGATAGCAATACCATTTGTTATAAATGCTGGCAATTATTATTTGTAAAGCAATGTCCTGTAACATAACATCATAGAACACTTTCTAAAGTTTTATTTGTGTAGCATTAATTAAGCCTGGGTGCTTGGTGTCAGTGTCCTGGGGTCATTTTCTTGTACTCCATGGAGTTCTTGCAGTAACCCTACAGGAGTAAAGTATTACTGATTCCCACTAGTTATTAGACACATTTCATGCCACACGCTTTATGCATATTAGTTTTCAGTCAAGACAACATGGCTAAATTGACATGATCATCTCCATTATGAAAATTAAGAAACTGAGTCTAAGAAACTTACCAGAGATCAAGAACATAACAAATTTGAATACAAATGTCTGGCTCCAACCTCAACTGGTTCACCAACTCCATACCAACCTGCATTCAAAATCTCCAGCCAGCTACGCAATACTCACTCTCCATCTCACACTGCTATAAGTCACGTGACCCAAACCATTCACACCTTTTCACAATTCAGCAGCAGCTATCTGTGCACATAGCGTCCTTACCAACCTTTACATTGACGCAAATACTACTCATCATTAGTTCGTTAAGCATGGTAAGCATGTTAACATCTTCCCTGATACTCCAAAATAAATCATCATTCTAACTTCCAGAGCCCTTGGCTAATACTTCTTTCAAAGAACTTTGATGGCAAGACTTGTAGCCTGTCATGTCTATCTGAACTCTCAGGCAGAGCACTCCTTGGAGAACTGTCTTACTCATCCTTCTTGCACCCAACACAGATCATGATATCCAGGTAGATGATTAGTAAAGTCTACTAGTTCCCTATTGGTTCACATGTAAGGTTTTCCACACTATGATTGTAACCTTTACGTGCACGCTTTTGCTTCAAATATCATATTCTACAGAAACAGCAGACCACTTGTTATTTCTCTATAAAGTGGTATGAAGATATTTCTTTGGTTACTCTTTCCTCTCCCTCTATATGTTGTACCAATCTTTTTCCTATAAAATGCTGCCTCCCTTTCAGGATTCAATTTTATTGCTACCTCATCCCGAAAAAATCTTTGTAAGCCCAAATATTATAAACCTATACTTTTCCCTCTATACTCAATGCTTTATATGGGTATTTTTCAGATATAAGTGGTCTATACTAAGGTGACTATAAGAAAAAAGAATCAAGTTACTCATCCTTTAGTCTCCAGATGAAGCACATAGCCTTGCTGTAGTAACCATTTATTTGACATTAACACGACATCACTTGAATTCCTTGAGTCATAAGCTATATAAGATGGCCCATAATACAGTAGCACGAAATAAATTCTTCTGCCTCCCTATGTTACCCTCTATTTTTTACTGGCATACATTATATCAAGAATTATAATGCATTATAATCATGTGTATAAATCCCAAGGCAGAGAGGAGGCTGGTCAACTTGATAACTGACACTGTCCAAAATGTACGACTGAAATAACATAAGAGCACTCTACACTTCTGCCAGAAAAGCAAAGATTATTCTTTTAGACTGAATTCATTCAGTTCATGACACTATTTGGATATTTTTCTAAAATTAAATTAGCTTGTTTTCACTCCATCTCTCTTCTCATATAGATCTCATTTGTATGCATGAAGGCAGAAAGGAAAACAACTCATGGGCACAGAAAATGCTCATTTAAGTACTATGTGTGATAGAGCATTTGATACACCAGATTTGAGTTGTTCTACCCCCCTACCTGGCAGGAATTATACCCTGATTCCAGTGGCAAGACCACAGGACGGTGGCTATGGTCATACCAGACTGTCTTGGCCCAATGCCATAAAGCATCCACCATCTCCATCTCCCTTTAATCTGATTCCCAAATCCCCAATCCTTAGGATTCTGATTGTTCTGTAGCTTCCAGCACTGCTCTGACTATAGTAAAAATAGTAAAAGAAAATGTGTCATGAGCAAATTCCCCATTTTAAGTCAATGAACTGATTCGACATGCAGACAGAACTCACAAGTCTTGTGTATTTTAAGTATTGTGTTCCTTGTAAAAAAATTTCTCACAGTACATCAATAAATTAATTACTTTAGTTTTAAACACTAATTTTAAACCAAGTGGTGAATGTAACTCTATTCTCAGAGAACTGAGTTAAGTTTTACAGGCTAAGCATCAGATCCCAGACCATGACAGAAAATAGAGACTGTTCTTCAGATGGGAACTACAACAGAGGGCCTGCTAATCCTTTCCTTTTGGCAACAAGCTGACAAAATTAATTACTGCAAACCAATATTTTACTTCCTTTACTGTTAATTCCAAGAAATAGACTGTAAGACAATATCTCCGATAATGAACTGTCTTGTAATTCTATCCTTCATATAATTATTTTAAAATATCAATTCTCTGTTCTATTTGGTGATAAATAACATCAATGTAGTTGCCAGTTTGTCAGAGTACTTTATGGCAATAAAGTCGAGGTTATTATTTTAATATTATCAAATAAGTATACTCATATTTTTAAATGATAATGCCTATGACAGTCATTCTGACAAGAATAAATTTACTTACAACATCTGAGCAAAACCATACTTCAGCAAGGCCTTCCATTTGCTTCATGAGGTTTTACCTTGTTTGAGACGGCAAGTGGACCCAGAGAATGTGGAAAACTCAATGTTCTATCTCACCACAGTGATCTACATAATGTACACTTATGGGATTAAA
Organism: Loris lydekkerianus; assembly: GCA_963574355.1. Taxonomy (NCBI): domain Eukaryota; kingdom Metazoa; phylum Chordata; class Mammalia; order Primates; family Lorisidae; genus Loris; species Loris lydekkerianus. The sequence continues at coordinate 45,594 of CAUYPK010018406.1, forward strand.
CCTCAGAGATTTTTTTTTTAAAAACATTAGCTATAAAACATAAACCAAATTTATTGAAAATACTCGAAACCAAAATTGCACTGAATGTACATATTGCACAAATAATGTATTTTTAAAATGTACAATGCTTTTCTTATTCATTTTTTACACATACATTTATCTTGCCCAAGCAGGTCCCATATAAGCTTACTTCACTGTTGACTGCCATCAAAAATATTAACTGTAATGATTTACAAATGTTGGTATATATAAAAACAATTTGCATTTGATCTTACAAATGCCAAACAGAGAACCTCCAGGACAAAATTCATAGTATAGTTGGTGAGAGGAACTGTGTCTTATGGGGAATCTCTAATCATTTCTCCTTTTATTTTCATAAGAGAACTCTTGATAAAGAAATTCAGTTGGCTTCCTCGGTTCCTTCATGTACTTCTTCCAGGAGCAGGACAGAGAACTGTCCATCTCACTGGTGAGTGTAAGAGAACACGCTGAACACTGCACAGTTTCTTTTTCTCAGTTCATTCGGTTTGCAGAGAAGATGAATTCAGGCCTCCTTTTCTCCCTTCCTCTGTGGTAGAGGGCCGTGCATGTTCAAATGTGCTAGTGGCTTTGTAGGTATAATGTCTAATGTAGAGGAGAAGCCCATGGTATCTGCATATATAAGGCACATCCTCCATTCAGTCGAGACTGGTAATAAAACTGTGACTCTGAGTTCTCTAGAGGATATCAAGTTGCTCATGTCTGTTAGAGTTTCTCTTATAAATAGAGGTGCATTCTGGTTGGGTACATAGATATTAATGAGTAGGACTTTTATTTTAGAAATTCGTGGAAGTGATGATTAAAAGTAAAGCACCAGAAAATGAAAGAAGCAATTAAAAATCTCAGATAGTTTACATCTGGGCAAGAGTTTAACAAGTTTATCTCTCCCTCCTTATTTTTTACTCTCTATTGTGTAGAAATATTTTCTATGTTTGCCATGGTACCTGGCATAAAGGCCATAGACTATCATGATTACTCTTGTTTACTGCAGTGTTAATAATTTATTCTGGTTTCAGATAAATTTTTTTCTCTTCAAAAGGCAAGTAGTTAAGAGGAAAAACTGTGGAACCACACTGCCTGGGTATGAATCCTAGCTCTGCTACTCACCAAATTTGTGATTCTGGATAAGTTATGGTACTTCATGGTACTTCAGTTTACACATCTGTAAATTGAGGGTAATAATAACTATTTTGTAAGGTTGTTGTGAGACAATATACATAATGGACTTAGATCAGCATCTTATACATAGTGATTCATCTGTAATTATTGGCTTTAAACCTGTATGACTCTCCCCAAACAAGTGATGGAGTGCATGCTGAGAGACAGGAATACTTACACAGTGCTGGTGGGACTGCAGACTAGTATAGGCAGTCCCTGGGTTACAAATGAGATAGGTTCTATAGATTTGTTCTTAAATTGAATTTGTGTGTAAGGTGGAACAGGTATAATTCCCTATTACCTATAATAGTCTCTGTTCATAAGTGTGAGTCATATGTTAGCTAGATGTTTGTCACTTGGGGACTTACTATAGTAGCCTCTTTTCGTAAATGCAAGTTATACTTAAGTGAGATGTTTGTAACTTGGGGACTGCCTGTAAAACCTGTATAGAATGTAGTATGGAGATGCCTTGAAGAAGTAAAAGTAGAACTACCATTTGATCCAGAAATGCCAGTACTCGGTTTTTGCACAAAGGAAAAATAACAAAAGACACCTGCACTTGAATGTTTATAGCAGCACAATTCACAATTGTGAAGATGTAGAAAATACCCAAAGGCCTATCAGTACATTAGTGGATTAATAAGATGTGGTATACCAGCTATAAAAAAAATGGTGAATTAGTACCTTTTTTAACAACCTGAGTGGAACTGGAGACCATTCTTCTAAGTGAAGTATCCTAAGAATGGAAAAATAAAGACCACATATGTTTACTATTAAGTTGGAACTAATTGATCAACACTTACATGCACGGGAAACACTTCTGTGCATATGGAAAGAACAATCATCAAAAATCAAGTAGGCAGGAGTGTGAATGGGGAGATGGGTAATATTCTGATATAAAATTTAAATAAAATAAAAAACCCTATATATCTCAAAATTCATCCACTAGATCTATATTTAACAGTTAATACAAATAAATGCATGGATAAATTTGCATTTATGCTGCATTCTACATGTAATGAATGAGAATTATTTCCTGACTCAATCCGAGCGAATATACTTTCTTTTAGGCTTGTAAAAGACATACATATTAATAAAGTAGATTTCTATTCCCCTTCAATTGTCTGTTTCTTTCTTGGTAAAGCAAACGTTTTTCTACCAAAACTGATTTGAAAGTTTTTGTCTTTGCCTAGTATAATGCTTTATACATAATGGATACTCTATATAAGTTTGCTGAATATAATCAAATCAGGAAACAATTATTGGATTTGTTAGATTAATGGGAAGTTGAGGGAGGAAAGAATCAAAGTTGATATAATATGATGAAGCTTGGAATAGATGGTGGTAGTTATCAGAATAATAAGTCTTTCTTCTGTGCTTAGAAGTTTATTGTCCTGATTCTACAATCTAGAGAGGCATTTTATTTAAGATCACAGGCTTTGGAAACTTGTATTGATACTTTGTGACCTTAGGCAAGTTACTTAACCTCTCTGTCTTTACCTCTCTATCTTAACCTCTCTAACCTTTCTCATCTCTAAAATTTTACACATAGTTTTGCAGGGTTACAGTGAAGATGAACTGTAATTATAGCTGTGAAGTTATTTCTTTACATTTATTTATATGTGTAATATATCAAACATTTATTACTATAACTACTACCATCATTATTTCTAAATATCTATTAATTTAAAGTACATGTTTATGGTTATATTTCCTGGTTTGCACTTGTTTCTTCTGAACTATCTGGTCTTTTGAGTTTGTGGAAATTTCAAGAGGCCATATCTTCTCTTTGTTTCCCTGCCTTCTTAGCTCTGTTACCCAACCTAGGTCAAGCTTTAGAATGAAGTACTAAAGTACCATTTAAGTTTGTGTCTTGGAATGGAAGTTCTGACAGGGTTTTGGGGAGAGAAAAGTCTATTGACAATTTTTTCTAAAATATTAAGTTTATCATTCATTAATTTAAGAGGTAAACTTGAATTCACTGGTAGGAAACCACTAGTAAGAATTACTTTTATAGGCATCATCAGTGACCAAGAGTTGGCATTTTAATCATAGAACATTTTTTAGGTTATATATAATCTGTTATTTTAGTTATTTTTGAAAAAGAAGCAGCATTCAATTAAGTAGAGTTTGGGTGCTTTAAAAAAAAATGCCAAATTTCCACCATGCTTTTCCTTTCTCTTTGTAATATATTTTGCAGACTGAAACATTCATTTACATTTTTGCTCTTTCTTCCCTTTGCATTTTGCAGTATCATAGAATTTTCCAAACTGAATGTACATTAGTTATTTACCACTAGTCCCTTCAGTTCATAAATGAGGAACCTAAGATTTTAAAAGTTGAAATTTGGCCAGGTTGAGATTTGTGCTGTGTATACATATACACATGAGATTTGGCTAAGCTATATGACTAGTTAATGACAGGCTCTGGCCCAGAACTCAGGTAGTCTATCTAAGTCTTATGTTAATCCATTTAAAGACATTTTCTGCCATATATTGAAGGAATGGGACAAGAGACAAGAGCAAGGTGAATAGAGAAGTGTATCTGCAGCTGATAAAAGAGAGCATAGGACATTGATATGCTAGGTCAATTCACCTGGCAAGTGTAGCATATTGTGAGGTATGATAGCATAGACTTTAAAAGCATGAACGTTAAAATAAAGCTGTCTGGGTTTTATTCCTGGTGCTTTTACTTCCTAGTTATATGACTTTGGGGAAATTATTTCTTTTTACCTCAAACTTTCTTCCTTTTTTCCTTTTTTCATTGATAGAAGAGAAAGTAGGTACTAGTAACAAGTACCACACTATAAGGTTCTAGACTTAATGACTATTAGTGCAGAAGCGGAAACCAGTTATGTGATGATGAACTGGCTATAAATACCTGATTTAGCTGCTATGTATGATTCAACACAAGAGAGTTTCAGGGACTTTTTATTAGGGGGTAGATAGAAGGTAATGTTTGAGGTCTTTCATTTTAGTGTATGCTTTTACTTCTGCTTGTGGGGACATGAGGATTCAATTTATTTAAAAAGCAGAAGCATTGGCCATTTAATAGACCAGCTTTTAGGAACACATCTGGGCAGCAACTTGATAGACCAGGTCAGGTAGAAAATGAAAATATGTGGTATAAGGATTTAGGATTTAATCCAGTCTTCTAAAATTCATAAACAAAGCCACAGATCAGTTGTTTGGGATAAAGGAAATTAGATAAATAAAAACTAAAGTAAACATACAGCTTTCTGATACTATAGAAACTAAAATTAGTCTGTAGGTTATCTAGATGAGATTAATATCATTTGTGTTGCAATTGCTGGATCATTCCTGCCAGATGTGACTGAGGGAACTTTAATCTTGCTTAGTGCTCTCTCCATTCTTAGCAGACATTCAGTGTCTTTTCATTCATATAGAAGAGCTTAGCTAAGAGCTGCTCTAGAGTTTGTAGACAGTGGGTTAGATATGGGATAATCGAGCCTTGGTTCCCTTTGTGTGCACATGTGTACAAAATACACAGAGGTCATCCTGACCTCCATAAGGGTTATATTTGCTGGAGTTTTGAAAGGACCTGGTGCACAGTTCATTTACATTTCACTGCAGATGCCTTGGGATCTATGGGCAAAGAGAACCTGTTGTTTCCTTCTCCCATCAGAGGACCAGTGGCATGAGGAGCCACCCTTGTAAATAAGGGTATTAATGTAGTATGCTTGCTTTAATATGGGTTTACTACGGTCCCCCAGTTCTAAGATGCTGAGATTTGTAAATGTATTTAGTTTCTGAAATGTTAAAGGTAAATAAATGTGTATCTTACAGTTCAGGAAATATGCTAAGAAATGCAAGTCGTATTTTTTTAAAGATTTACTTTTTTAAAGCTTTTAAGGTAGCATTGGAGAAGTTATAATTACACAAAAAATAAACAATTACCAAAATAATTTCATTGATTACTATGGGATTCCATGGTACGGAGAGATTACTTTGGATGGTCAGGACAGACTTAGTAGAGGAGAAAGTGTTTGAGTAGACAGTTGTCTTTGAAAAGACAATCACAGGACAGATACCACTTATATGCATAGAGTTGAAAGAAAATCAACATTTTGGAAATGTGGAATGATGAGAACACAAATACAGAGGACTCAAATCATAAAATTCAGTAGGTAGTAAATAAGATTACTTT
>CAUYPK010018410.1:0-14959 GCA_963574355.1 Loris lydekkerianus
GTCATGCCACGGTGACTGGGAAAATGCCAGGAAGGCTATGTTGAATATTGGGATGAAAATGTGTCAAATGGTTTATGAAGCTAGTATATGATGCCCCATGATCATATCAATGTACACAGCTATGATTTAATAAAAAAATAATAATTTAAAAATTTTTAATGTTTTATGTTGACACTTGTATCTTTCCTTTTTGATAATAGTCATCCTAGTAGTTATGAAATGAGATCTCATCATGGTTCGATTTGTATTTGCCTAATGATTGTTAAACTTGAACACCTCTTTATATACCTGTAATTTTGGGGCATGGGATAAAAAAATGCTCTAATTCTTTTCCTTGTCAGTATTCAGTTTTCCAAGCACCAAACATCGAAGAGACCTTGGTTTCTTCATTTTGTATTGTTGGTTGTCCCATCATAGATTGGTTGATGTTGCATGCATCTGATTATTCCTGGGCTATCTATTCTGTTGTTTCTTATGCTTTTTATACCATGTGATATTATTATTATAACCTTGAAATACAGTTTGAAAGTTTGAGAAATTCTTTTTTCTTGCTCAAGATTGCATTGGCTCTCAAAGGTTCCATACAAATGTTACACACTTTTATTAATACTGTGAAAAATGCCTCTGATATTTATTTTTTTATTTTAATTTTGTATTAAATCATAACTGTGTGAATTAATGCATTTATGTGGTACTATGTGCTAATTTGATTTACAATGTGAAAGCTTACATCAAACTTATTAACAAAACCAACACCTCACTTACTTATGTGTTGTGGTAAGACATTTATACTCTACTATTAATAGTTTTTAAATGTACCATTGCATTATGCACAATAGATGAGATCCCACAAAGTACTCTCCCTCCTCCAGAACTTCCCCCTCACCTCCCCTCCTCCTCCACTTCTCTCTTTCATTCTGGACTATAGTTTTGTTTTATCATTTATAGGAAAGTGTAGGTGATTATATATTGCTTTCATAGTAGTATTGAGTACACTGGATACTTTTTCTTCCATTTGTGAGATACTTTACTAAGAAGAATATGTTCCAGATACATCAAGGTAAATACAAAAATTGTGAAGTCTCCATATTTTTTTATGGCTGCATATTATTACATGGTATACATATACCACAATTTGTTAATCTGTGCACAGATTGATGGGCATTTAGGCTGCTTCCATAACTTGGTAATTATGAACTGGCATGCAGTGAACATTCTGATGCAAACATTTTTGCTGTAAAATGATTTTTGATGATCTGGATTTATATCTACTAGAGAAATTGCAGGATCAATGGCAGGTCTACTTTTATTTCCCTAAGTTTTCTCCAAACTTCTTTTCAAAAAGGATGCATTATCTTACATTCCCACCAGCAGTGTAGAAGTGTCCCCTTCTCTTCACATCCATGCCAACATCTCTGGTTTTGGGATTTTATGATGTGGGGTAATCTTACTGGAGTTAGATGATATCTCAAAGTAGTTTTAATTTGCATTTCTCTGATTAAAGATGGTGAGCACTTTTTCCTGTGTTTGTAGGCCATATGCCTGTCTTCTTCAGAGAAGTGTCTGTTCAACTCTCTTCCACAAAAGGAAATGGGGTTATTTGTTATTTTCTTATTGATTAGTTTGAGTTCTCTGTGGATTCTACTTATAAGACCCTTGTCGAAAACATAACCTGCAAATAACTTCTATTCTGAAGGCTGTCTGCTTGCTTTATGTATTGTATTCTTGGCTGTGCTGAAGCTTTTTAGTTTGATCAGATCCCAATAATATATTTTTGGTGTTGCTTGAATTGCCAAGGGTATCCTCCTCATAAAAAATTCTCCCAGGCCAATTTCTTCAAGCATTTTACCTGCACTTTCACCTAGTATCTTTATAGTTTCTTGTCTTAAGTTTAAATCTTTTATCCAGTGAGAATCAATTTTTGTTAATGGTGAAAAGTGAGGGCCCAGTTTCAGTCTTCTACAGGTAGCCACACAGTTCACTCAGCACCATTTGTTAAATAGGGAATCATTCCCCCAATTAATGCTTTTGATAGGCTTATCAATTATCAAATTATGATAAATGGCTGGGTTCATGTCTTGGTTCTCTATTCTGTTCCATGTATCTACCTCTCTATTTTTTTCTACTAGTGCCAGTACTAGGCTGTTTTGATATAGCCTGAAGTCTGGTAATGTGATACCTCCTGATTTGTTTTTATTTCCCAGTCATGTCTTGGCTATTTAAGTTTTTTTTCTGATTCTATATAAAATGAAGTACTATTTTTTTCAAGTATTTTTTAAAGTATGACAATGGTGCTTTATTGGGATTGCATTAAGTCTGTAAAGTGCTTTTGGTAGTATGGACATTTTAACAATGTTAATTCTTCCCATCAATAAGCATGGTATATTTTTCTATTTGTTAACATCCTCTGCTATTTCTTTTCTTATAGTTACATAATTCTCTCTATAAAGATTTTTCACATTCTTTGTTAGGTAAATTAATAGATATTTCATCTTTGGTACTACTGTAAAAGTAATAGAGTCCTTGACTGTATTTTCTTCTTGACTATTGTTGGTATATATAAAAGCTATTGATTTGTAAGTATTGATCTTGTATCCTGACATGCTACTGTTTTCCTTGATCATGTCTTAGATTTTTGTAGTTGAGTTCCTGGAGTTTTCCAGGTGTAAGATCATGCCATATGCAAAGAGTGACAGTTTGATCTCCTCTGACCTCATCAGGATACCCTTGATTGACTTCTGTTACTTGATTGTGATGTCTAAGACTTCCCTTATTATGCTGAATAGCAGTGGAGACAAAGGCCATCCTTGTTTAGTTCTGATCTGAGTAGAAATGTTTTCTATTTTACTGAATTCAGTATGATATTGCCTGTGGGTTTGCTGTAGATGGTCTCTATCAGTTTAAGAAATGTCCCCTCTAAGCCTATTTTCTTAAGTCATGAAAGGATACTGGATATTATCAAAAGTTTTTCTGTATTCATTGAGATATCATATGTTCTCTGTTTTTCATTTTATTTGTGAATTTATTTCATTTCATTTATTATAGATTTATGTATGTTGAACCAAACTTGTAACCTTGGGATAAAATCGACTTGATCATGGTGTATAATTTGTTTGATATGTTATTGAATTCTGTTTGCTAGGATCTGACTATTTTTGCATCAATATTAATGATATTTGTCTATAGTTTTCTTTCTTTCTTGGGTTCTTTCCTGATTTGGGGATCAGGGTGATATTTGCTTCACAGATGTTTTGGGAAGTATTTCTTCTTTTTATATTTTGGAAAAGGTTATGTAATATAGGTACCACTTCCTATTTAAAGGTTTTGTAAAATTACAATGTGAAGCCATCAGGTCCTGGACTTTTCTTTAGGGGGAGATTTTGTATAGTTTATACTAGTTCTATTCAAAATTTTTGTCTTTATGGCTGATTCTAGGAAGGTGTCATGCTTCCATTTCCTTCAAATTTCATATTTCTGAGAATAGAGTTTTTGTAGTAATCATAGAAGATTTTTAAATTTCTGAGATGTCTGTTATTTCTCGTTTTTGGTTTCTGATTGATATTAGACATTTTACTTTTCTGATACTGGTTAGGTTAGCTAAAGGTTTATTAATTTTGTTTATATTTTCAAAAAGCCATTTTTTTTGTTTTTGTTTTTGAATATATATATATATATATATATATATATATATATATATATATATTTATATATATGATTATGTCATCTGTAAGCAGTAATTTTTTTTAAGACAGAATCTCAGTCTATTGCCCAGGCTACAGTGACATATTCTTGGCCTAGATCACGCTGACCTCAAGAGATCGTATGATCCTTATGCCTCATCCTCTAGAATAGCTGGTACTACAGGTGTCAGCCACAATCTCAAACTAATTTTTCTATTTTTACTAGAGTCAAAGTCTCACTCTTGCTCAGTCTAGAAATCAGCGAACATTTTACTTTTTCATTTTGAATTTGAATGTTTTCATCAAGGTCTTGCCTAATTTACTGCTTAGGACTTGTAGTATGGGACAAAATAGAAGTATTAAGAGTTTTTAACACTGTAACCTGCATAAGTTTATGTGCATTTAAAGGCTCAAACACTTCTTCCACTTTTTATAAATTGTTTTTTCTTTTTTTCATGCACAGACATTTTCTTGTTACACACTTGGTGTGAAGAAATATGCTTTGGATTTTTAGTGAATTATGGTTGTAGCAAGGTCACAGGGCTGCCTCTTACTTTGCAGTGGTGTCTGCCTTTGGCCTCTTCTGATCTTTGGTTTCTGGAAAATGTGAACTGTCTTCAGTTTTTTTTTTTTTTGTTTGTTTTTTTGAGACAGTCTCATTATGTTGCCCTCAGTAGAGTACTGTGGCATCACAGCTCACAGCAACCTCAAACTCTTAGACTTACGTGATTCTCTTGCCTCAGCATCCCAAGTAGCTGGGACTACAGGCACTTGCCACCATGCCAGCTATTTTTTGTTGTAATTGTCATTGGTATTTGGCAGGCCTGAACTGGGTTTGAACCCACCAGCTCTAGTGTATGTGGCTAGTGCCCTAGTCTCTGAGACAGGCACTTAGCTTATCTTTAGAATTTTGATCTAGGCAGCAGGGTAATTTTCTGAAGATGGGTCTACATATGGTGGGCTTAATACCAGAGGTGTAGATTGGCATGGTTCTAGTGACTACCTAAGAAGTTTTCCTTCAAGTCACTTTGTGGAACTATGCATAGGAAGAACTGGACATGACTGTAACTAAAAGATCTGCAACTGAGTCACAGGACTACTTTAGGGACCACACAAAAACAAATCTTAATTTCACCTTGTATGTAGTGATGAATTAGTGTTATCATTATTGAAAATGACACTTTTAGTTTGAAGGTAATTTTTAGAAAGATTTACACATCTGTCTCTTTTAGGGATTGAAATATTATTTGTGGGCTCAATGGCCATAGCACAGTAGTTTCAGTGCCAGCCTCGTTTTATGTGGCCCAGGCCAGCTAAACAACAATGACATTCTGGTGGGTGCCTGTAGTCCCAACTTCTTGGGAGCTGAGGCAAGAGAATCGCTTAAGCCCAAGAGTTTGAGGTTTCTGTGTGCTCTGGCACCACAGCACTCTCCTGAGGGTGACATAATGAGACTCTGTATTAAAAATAAAAATAAAATAAATATTGTTTGTGTTGAAAACACATAAATTTTCAGCCTGCCTCCATGGGTGCAGATAGGCGTGTCTCCAGTCACGTCTTTGAATGAACAGGACCACTCCCAGATTATGGCTGAAAAGAGTTGAACCATCAGTGGAATCAAGTTATGTGTGACATTTTCTAATCTGTAATCAGGACAATGGGTCCTGAACATTGCCACCTGGGTGAGACCCTGGTGTCTCAACCTGGCCCTCCTGGCTGCTGAGTTCCAGTAGGATTTTACAATCTTCTATTTACCTCCCAAAATTTGCACAAATGTATTTGTTCCACGGATGACTGCCAAATTATTTTTCTTGTGTAGAAATATTCCAGTAGAACCTCCCAATACACTAACTTGGCAAATTTCCTTTCACTGTGTTTTTAATTTCTGATTTGTTTCATTTCAAAATTTTACATAATTTTATGCAAAGTTTAGAAAGATATACTGAAATTTTCATGTTATATGAGCTGAATTAGATTATAGGTATCTCATATTTAATAAAATATTATTTTTAAGTTTACATTTACTTCAAGGAAGTGAAGAATCAGTAGAATTTCCATCTATTACCCTTTACCTATATCTAAATGATAATGTAATTTATTCTGAAATGTTTATTTCATATTATCTTTCAGATTAATAGAAGAGTACATGCAATTAGGCTACATTTTTTGTATTTGTTAGGAAAAGTTGACATTGTATTTTAGTTCTTCACCTAGGAGGTGTGCTGTATATTTCTACATTGTATCTATTAGGTGTGGGATTACTTTGCCCCTTCCTACTCCTCGTTCCCACTTCTTGAAGTAAATGGTGGTTTTCCAATTGTGTGAACCTGTAGTTATTGTCTGCTAGTTTCAAATTATCATGAAGTACATGAGATGCTATTTTTCCATTCTTGAGATACTTTAATACTTTGTTTGTGATCCATTGTTATGTTCTGGCTAATATTCAGACTAATACTACAGGAGAGGTGGTTCTTTAGTGGCAAATTTCCTCAATGATTGCATGTCAGTAAAACATTTGACATCTCTATCAAAAATGAAACTTAGTTAAGCAGGATACAGAATCCTAGGTTGGAAGTTGTTTAGTTTGAGTATATTACAATTCACTTCTAGCTTGTTAAGTTTCTGCTGAGATCTTCTGTCAACATGATGAATTTGACCTTGTAGGTCACTTGATGCTTACTCTGGTAGCCTTCATAATTTTCTCTTTCATTTTAGCCAAGTTCATTACAATGTATCTGGGAGATGCTCTCTTTGAATTGATATAAACTGGAATTTGATATCCATCTGGAAGGAGTGTGTCTGAATCTTTGCTAATTCTTGGGAAATTGTCTTTTATTATGTCCTCCAATAGGGCTTCCATGCCCTTGGGTCACACTTCTTTTCCTTCAGGGATCTCTAAGAGATTGTAGTTCTTTTACTCTCTCTCTCTCTCTCTTTTTTTTTTTTTTTTTTTTTTTCTGCCTTCTCAAATAACTGAGTTAGCTCAAGAGCCTGTCATCAACTTCTAGGGTACTTCTTCATGGTTTTTGCTGTTATTTAAACTTTCTACAGCATTTTTAACTCCTTGGATGACTTAGCACTTTAAACTCATATATATTTTCCATTTTCATACTATTTTTATTTCTTGGGTCAATTTTTTGTTTTTTTTAATTTTGGTTGCTTTCCTCTTCCCCTTTAATTGCCTTCTACAATTTTGCCACCCATAGTCTAAATTATCTTCTATCTTTTCCATTTCTATATAATTGGTATCATCTTTGGTAGCTGCTATGTAATCTCTTACAGGATTAATCTGTTTCAGTTTTTCATGTTGACAGAATATTCTTTTCTTTTTTTCTTTTTTTTTTTTTTTTTTTTTGTTCCTCCACATGTGTTATTTCTTCTTGTTCACTTCCTATCACTACTTAAGTTCTCTCACGTCCTACTTTTCTTTAATCTGCTTTGTTTTGTGTTTTGAGATTAAAGTTGCCCTTTGGTACAGGGATGAAAAAGAGAGGAGAGGAGTTGCCCTTTGGTACAGGGATGAAAAGAGAAGAGAGGAGAGCAAAATAATGAGGAAAAGAGAGAAGGAGAATAGAAAGAAGAAAGGTAATGATAATAGTAGTAACAGCCCATGTACAGTGAACCATACTACTCATACCAGTGCTCTGGGGTTCAGGGAAAGGGTATCAACCAAGATTAGATGTTCATTACCAGTCTAAGCCAGAGTAAGACTCTTATTCTATCAAATACAGAAAAAAAAAAAACAGTCATGAACCATGGGGGGGCCTGCACCAGAAGCCCCTTAAGAGGCCAAGGCAGTATTTAAGGCCACCAGGAGACAGGCCAATTCTATAGCACTGTCATGAAGGCCTCAGAGAAAGGCTTTGCCCCAAGAAACAAACATATAAAACAGACTAAAAAGAGAGAGAGGGTAAGGTTATCCTGCTTGTTGTTTAAGGGATTTATGAAAGAAAAATGAGAAAATTAGAAAACCAAAAAAAAAAGAGTGAAAGAAAAGAAAGAAACAAAGAAGTGACCCCCCTGCCCCCCCAAAAGGAAAAAAACCCTTCATTATTAAAATGTACCTGTACTTCATGGATACCTGGAGGTGCTCCAAGAGAGGTGGAAAAAAAACACAACTTTTATTTTTCATGTGGTGGTGGTGGGAAGTTATTAGCTCGTTTCCAAAGAGACCTGGTCTTGTTTTCCAAATTTATTTGATGTTATTTTTGGCTTGGTAGCCAACTGTGTGAAAGACAAATCCCCATAGTGGTGGTAGAGCAAAATTCCTGAAGCTTATACCAGACTATGGGGGACATGCCTCAGCCATCCAAACAGTTCCCTGCAGCCACAGATGGGGCAGTATGATAGGCATAATCTGCCCACTTCTGCTCATGTCTATGGGAATCAACCCTATATCTGACCCCAGCAGGTAGAGTCAAAGCCATTCACATAATGGGATACTTGTGAGGCTGCTCCAAGCTGTCCTTCTATGGGTGCCAACCAGTTCATGTTTCAGCATCATCCACTCCCCCTTGTGGCTTTCCATATGTGGTGGAGCCCTGGCTGCTGGGCATCCCACTGAACAGTCCCCAAGTCCAAACCTGCCCACTCAGTGCCACTGCAATAATAGCCTGGGTTCAGGCCTCTGGCTTTGCCCCAAAGAGGCAGAATATACTCACTCCAGCCCTTCAACAAAGGCCCAGCTTCTGTGCTCCAGATTCCTGTGGAACCTATATTCCTGCTTATTTCTTCAACTACTCAGACCTGGATTGACAGGCCTTCCCAGAGTTCAGTTCAATCTCCATCCATTCTACTTCTACAGAATGCTGTGGCACACTGTGGGAAACCTCCTACAAACTTAATCCCCCAGGGCTTCCACATGTAGGCTCTGTCCGTGGTTTGCTGCAGTCTGTTGCACCTGATTTTTGTTCATCCCTCTCACCCTTCTTAACGTTTTTGCTCCTCATGCCCCATGCTGTCTCACTGTGCCTTTGCAATGTTTCTAAACAAAAGATACAGAAGGAGTCAACTGGATTCTTCTCTCCTTGATTTTACTGAGATCATCTGATAGAAAATGTCTCTAGTCTGTCATTGTGGAGCTCCCTCTCTGCATTCTTTTTAAGTCTGTCTGGATATTTATGGACTGAAAGTAGATTAGAAGTTATTTTTATATTTCCACAACAATGAATGACTAGATTTTTTATTTCAAAATATTAATGGTATAAAAATATTGTAGGTTACATAATATTTTTTGTGATGCTAGAGTCCTGGGTATAGGTGTGTTCACCACTCAAATGGTATTCATAGTACCCATTAGGTTGGTTTGTTGCCTTTTCCTCCTTCCCTCTACCGCTCCCTTGGTTGATTTCCACATAATTTTACTTCCCTCTCCTCACATATGTGCTCATCAGTTAGTTCCAATTTAATAATGAATATACGTAGTATTTCTTTTTTTGTTCTTGAGATACTTAGAAGAATGGGTTCTAGTTCCCCATAGATTGGTGTAAAAGGTATGAATTCATCTTTTATCTTTTTTTTTTTTTTTTTTTTTTGTCCTTGGAGTAGTATCCCATGGTATACACATACAATAGTTCATTAGTTGACTCATGAATTTATCAGCACTTGGATTGCTTCCACATTCTGACACTAGTGAATTTTGCTGCAATAAACATTCACATATAGGTGTGGGTTTTTTTTGTTTTTTTGATAAAATAACTTCTTTTCCTCTGGGGAAAATACACAGTAGTGCAATTACTGGATCAAACTGTAGGTCTACTTTTAGTTTTTTAAGAAAACTTCATTCTGATTTTCATAGATGTTTTACAAATTTGCACTCCAACCAACAGCATATGAGCATGCCTTTCTTTCTGTGTCCATGTCAGCATCTACTGTTTTGGATTTTTTAAAATAAATCCATTGTAACTGGGGTAAGGTGAGAATCTCATTGTGATTTTAATTTGCATTTCTCTGATAAGTTGTAAAATTGAATATTTTTCACATATTTACCATTTTTCTTTCTTCTTTTGAAAATATTAATGTCTTCTGCCACTTTCTTTTATAGGATTATTTGTGTTTTTCTTGCTGGTTTTGCTGGTGTCCTGCCCCAGGGAAGGGTTCTTTAAGACCTGTGGAGCTGGTGGCAATCAACTGCATAAAAGTAAAGTTAAAAGTGGCAAGAGATAAAAAGACAGGACACACAAAATAGAGTTTTCAAAGGTGGAAAACACAGAGGACCACTGCTAGCTTGTGGAGTTCCAGCAAAGGCACTAAGTGTTTTTTCCACTCAGCTTTTACTGAAGGCTATTATCTCATTTAGCCCAGAGGGTAAGCTGAGGAAGGGAACAAAAACATCAGCAGTTTCTCTGAGTAAACATGTTCTTATTCTATCCATAGTTATTAATTTTAAGGGTCTGAGCAGACTTGAAAAATCTAAAATCTGAGCCTTTTATGGGAGCAGCCTCCTGTCTGTGATAACATACACAGATTCCTTGGGGGAGTTTAATCTCCACTAGCTCTATGGGGAGCAGATACCCTGATGCTGAGGAATCAGTGGAATGGAACAATCTTCCTCTAATTTCCACCCCAGAGGCATCTTCCTGTGTTGAATAGGGTACAAGCCCCCCTGCCCATACTTTAGAGCTCAAGGTGTTCCTTTGTTCTCTGTCCTGGTCATAGTACAAATCCCCACAATGGGTATTTGCTTTGATTGTTATCTGGGCAGGGAACATCCTAGTTAATGTTCATTCCCAGGTGTTGAATGTAGCCTCGTTCTATAGCCATTCTCTTCTTCAGAGTGTTTACAGACCCAGCATGAGTGTTTGTGAGCTGTATCCCTAACAGGCCAGGCTTCTAGAAAAATCAGGAACTGTTCAGATAGGTCATTTAGCTGCTGGATTAAAAGTAAACTAGCTAAACTGTTTTTATTCCACCATGCTCATCTTATTTCTTTGTCCCTTTCTCTGGGGGTGATTCCTTTGCCAAAAATGGGGCCTTTGTTACTAATTCTGCACACATGTTTGCTTCAATTCTTTATATAAATTCTAGTTATTAACATTTTTTGGAAGTGTAATTTGTGAACATTTCTTTTGTTCTGTAGGATGACCATTTGTTCTGTTGACTGCTAAGCTGTTAGCTGTTTATACGGGGTTTAGTTTAAATAAATCCCAGTTTTTATTTTGCCACAATTTCCTTTGAGACCTTTTACTTCAATTCTTTACCTAGGCTGATATTTAGAAAATATTTTTCTAAATTTTCCTAGAGAATTCTTATGATTTCATGCCATATATCTAAATCTTGTATACAGTCTGAATTATTATTATTATTATTATTTTTTTTTTTTTTTGGAGTGGCGAGAAGTAGAGCTCCTACCTCATTATGCTACATGCAGCAATCCAATTTTCCCAGCACCATTTATTAAATAGGGCTTCTTTTCTCCAGTGTATTTAGTTGCTTGCTTTGTTAATAATAACTTCCTTGTAGGTAAATGTTTTTATATCTGTGTTCTCTGCTCAATTTGTGAATGTCTCTATTTTTGTAGAAATAACCACGATATTTTGATTACTAGAGCCTCATAGTGGCAATGTGCATCCTACAGATGTGTTCTTCTGCTTAAAATCCAGGCTATTTTATAGCAAACAAAGCATAGACTTTTTTTTTCTATATTTGTGTAGTATGACTTTGATAATTTTTGTGGGATTGAATTGAATTTTTAAATCACTTTGGGTAGTATTGACATTTGAACAATTTTGATTCTCCCAATCCATGAACAGAGTATGTTTTTCCAGTTGTTTATATTCTCTGCAATGTTTTCTTCAGAGTTTCATAGTTTCCCATGTTTGAGGTATTTCACTCTGTTAGTTGCACATAAATATATCCATATGTGTTTTTGTTGTTGGTGTTACTTTTGTGAATGATACTGGATCTTTGTTTTTACTCCTGGCTTAACTATTATTAGTATATAGAAATGGTATTGATTTGTGTATGTTGACTTTTTACCCTGGGACTTCACTGAATTTAGTTATCAGTTCCAGAAGACTGTTGGTGTAAACTTTGTTTTTTTCTAAATACAAGGTCATTTTATTGACAAAGAGAAAGGTTTGACATCTGTTTACCAGTTTGCATACAATTAATATTCTTTTCTTGCCTGATTGTCTTGCCTAAGACTTCTAGCACTATGTCAAATAGGAGTGGTGATAGTGGGAATCCTTATCTTATTCCAGTGCTTATGAAGAATACTTTCAACATTTACCCATTCAATATGATATTACTTGTGTTATTTTTATATCTGACTTTTACAATTCTGAGATGTTTTCTTTCTATGCCTAGTTTGTTGAGATTTTTTATCATGCCTTCTTTGCCTAATTTATTGAAGGATTTTATCATGAAAATGTGCTGAACATTGTTGAAAGATTTTTCTTCATCTATTGATTTGATCACATGGCTTTTGGTTTTACTTTTGTTTATGTGGTGAATCACATTTACTTATTTACATATGATGAAATATCCTTGCATCCCTGGGATGAAATCAACTTGGACCTGGTGGTTTTTATTAGAGTACTATTTTATTCAGGTTGCTAGTAACTTATTGAGTCCTTTTGCACCTGAATTCATAAGGGATATTGATTTCTAGTTTTCTTTTATTGTTGTTGTTGTTATTGTGTCTATTTCTGGCTTTGATAATAGTGGCTTCATAGAATGGGTAGGGGAGTATTGTCTTCTCAATTTTGTGGAATAATTTCTCCTGTATGAGTGCCCAATTTTCAATATAGGTCTAATGGTGTTCATCTGTGAATTTATCTAGCCCTGAATGATGAAGGGCTTTTCTTTTCTGAGAGGATTTTCATTTCTGATTCAATCTTTGTTTTCATTTTTGGCCTGTTCAAGAGTTCTATTTCTTTCTGGGAAGTCTTAGAGGTTATGTAATTTTAGGACTTGTCCATTTCCCCTATGTTCTCTAGATTATCTGCATAAAGATGTATGTGGTATTCACAGATGATGTTTATTTCTGAAGTATCAATTGTAATGTCACCTTTTCTATTTATTTGGTTTATTTTTCTTCTGTTTTTAGGTAAGCTAGCAAGAGCTCTGTCAATTTTATCTTTTCAAATAACCAACTTTTCTTTGCTTGACCAATCCTCTTTTTACTTTTTTTCTTGTCATATAATTCATTTAGTCCTGGTAAGAAATAATTTGCTTTTTTTCTTCTGCTGTTTCTGAGTTTGGCTTTTTTTTCCTTTTGTAGTTCCTTGAGCTGTAATAATATAGTGTTAATTAGTGATTGTGCTGCCTTTTTAAAAAAAGGCATTTAAGGATATAAAATTTATCCTTTGAATTGTTTTTGAAGTGTTCTAATAATAGCTGATATCCTCTTTACCTTCATTTCATGGATTTTTTAAAATTTCCATCTTAATTTCATTCTTGATGCAATAATCATTCAGCAGCAGGTTGTTTACTTTTCATGAATTTCTTCAGGTTTTATCTTGTGAATATTTTCTTATTTTATTTAGAAGTAGTTTGAAAAGACACATGGCATCATTTTGATTTTTTTTTTTTTTTAATGTGTTGAGACCTGTTTTGTGGGCTAAGATATGAAAAGTGTTGAAGATATCTTATATGTTATTGAGAAAAATGTGCATTTTGTAGTTGTGGAAAATAATGTTCTGTATGTGTCATTAGGTTCATTTGATTTTGAGGTTGGTTTAACTTTTTTTTTTTTTTTTTTTTACTTGTGTTCCACATACATGTTTTACTGAGCTCTGACAGTGGTGTGTTGAGGTCTCCATTATTTATGATGGCAGCTCTAATAAGAATTGCTTCATCTTGGAACTCCCGTTTGGAACACATATGTTTATGGTTTTTATTTCGTCCTGTTGGATAGCTTCCTTTATTATTCCATAATGCCCCTCTGTATTTCTTTTCCTTTGTTGGTCTAAAATCAATTTTTATCTAAGATAAGAATGGATACACCTGCTCTATTTTCATTTTCAGTTGCTTGGATACAAAATCTATGCTGTTGATCTTCAGTTTAATCTGATTGAAGATGAGGATTCAATCTCTTCAGGCTTGTAAGATTTCTTCTGAGAAGTCTGTTAACATGATGTTTTTTCTTTCAGATGTTATTTGATGCTTCCTTCTTGCAGCTTGCAGAATTTTCCCCTTCATTTTGATTTTGATCAGGTTGATTACTATGTGTTTTAGTGTTGACCTGTTTGCTATGAATCTTCCTGCTGTTTTATCTGCATCTTGTATATGTGTGTATGAATTTCTGTCAATTCCAAGTATGTTTTCCTTAATAATTTTCTCAAATAGGTTTTCCATTATTTAACTTGTTCTTCATTTTCAAGAATACTTATAATTCAAATGTTAGTTTGCTTTACATACTCTTACATCTCTCTCAATGATTGCTTGGGAGTTTTTACATTGTTCTCTGCTTCTTTGAATTACTGGGTAGTGTAAATTGCATTTTCAACCACCTCTGAGATGTTTTCTTCTTGGTTCACTGTTGTTAAAGCTTTAAACTGAATTTAGATTTTTCTCAAATGACTCATTTCCTTAACTTCTACAATCTCCATTCTTATGTTTTCTATGTCTAATGACTTTTTTGATTTTCCTTGATTCCCTGATATATTTATTTTTACCTTCTAAATGTTGGTTGTCAACTGTCTTTTTAATTCTAATCATATTTTCTTTTCAAATTCTAAATTTACTTTCTGTCATTTTGGCATTTTGGGTGTTCACTGCCATACCTCCATTGCATTCTCTCTGCGTGTCAAAGTGTTTTGCTTTTTACTAATTAAAGAGTTATTTTGCTTGTATCTTCTCATCTGATTTTCTTCTCTCAACTCTAGGTTAACAGAAATGAATGACAATTGGTGTCCCCTGATGAGGAACTTTTGATCCAATTTCAGAAGTAAGACCTGCTCAGTGCTTGGCAGTTCTGAATGAAGTATTGGACCTCAGAGAGGTTCTGCTGTCCCCATGTGTGGAGTGGTTACTCAGTAGTGGGATTGTGAGGTCCAGAAACAGCTTTGTAGCCTCAGAGATGGGAGTTCAGAGCAAGCTGTGGCCCTTCATCTACAGGAGCAGGGCCACAGACAAGGGAAGAGTGAAAGCTTCAGATATTGCTCTGGGGAATTTGAGAGCCAGAGCTACTATATCAGGGGTGGTGAACAAGTTTGACACAAAGAGCCAAAATTTTAAACTGTGAGAGTCAGAGAGCCACACCACGCAGTGACCTGCCAAAACAGACAAACACTCACACAAAAGCATATAATTTTAACAATGATATATTAAACACA
>CAUYPK010018414.1:0-29156 GCA_963574355.1 Loris lydekkerianus
GAAGACAGGTGCATGGACTACAGACATATGAAAAAATGCTCATCATCCTTAATCATCAGAGAAATGCAAATCAAAACTACTTTGAGATATCATCTAACTCCAGTAAGATTAGCCCACATCACAAAATCCCCAAACCAGAGATGGTGGTGTTGATGTGGAGAAAAGGGAACACTTCTGCACTGCTGCTGGGAATGCAAACTAATACATTCCTTTTGGAAAGACTTTTGGAGATCACCTAGGGATCTAAAAATAGATCTGCCATTCAATCCTTTAATTCCTCTACTAGGTATATACCCAGAAGACCAAAAATCACATTATAACAAAGATATTTGTACCAGAATGTTTATTGCAGCCTAATTCATAATTGTTAAGTCATGGAAGAAGCCCACGTGCCCATCCATCCATGAACGGATTAATAAATTGTGGTATATGTACACCATGTAATATGCAGCCTTAAAGAAAGGCTTTTGTGTTTACATGGATGGAGATACTTTGTCTTAGCAAAGTATCTCAAGAATGGAAGAAAAAGTAACAATTTTATGAGAAGTACAAGTGGCACCCATAGGTCAGCCACATACACCGAAGCTAGCGGCGGGCGGGGCCAGGTAAAACGACAATGACAACCGCAACATCAAAAGAAATAGCTGGGTGTTGTGGTGGGAGCCTGTAGTCTCAGCTACTGGGAGGCTGAAGCAAGAGAATCGCTTAAACCCAAGAGTTGGAGGTTGCTGTGAGCCGTGACGCCACAGCACGCTACTGAGGGCCACGTAGTGAGACTCTGTCTCAAAAGAGAAAGAGAAAGAGAGAGAGAGAGAGAGAGAGAGAGAGAGAGAGATAGATAAAACTCAAAAGGGAAGGATTGTTGTCTCATTTTAATGTCTCTCCGGGCCTGATAATGTAAAAAGTTATTTTCTTTGCTCAAGTCAAAAAAGACAGAAAACAAGTTTCCTTAATGGGAAGCCCAGAAGGGGTTTGTGTTGTAGAAGCAGCTTCCAAGTGGGACCAAGCGCAAGACTAATATTCTTGCGTGCAAGTGGGTTCTTTGAAGCCCAGTATTGGGGTTGAATAGGGTGAAGAGGGCTCCAGCTTCAAGGTCATCTCTCCTTCAGATTTGGGAACCAGATAGACGGCGACTGGATACAGTGGCACCAGCAGTCACTGACCATTTGGGGATTCATTTGGAGCAGGGGGGATCTGAATGGTAGCAACAAAGACATTCCCACTCTGGATCTTGTAGGTCGAATTGCACTGTCCTGCGGGCGTCGCAAATTGTGCCTAGTGCTCTGAAGACTACTACTTTTCCTAGATGGGAAGCTCAGTCGCGCGGAACTTGCCGCAGGGGGTCGGGGGTGGCCCTCACTTTTCTTGAGCTTCAGGCAAGCCAAGGTGGAGACCAGGGGAAGCCTAACCGCGCAGCACTTAAACCACCATTCCGAGCAGGCGTCCGAGAGTGCTAAGGAGCGGCTGGGAGCGTGTGACCTGCGGGGCGGAGAAGGCAGCCGGCCAGGGTTGCGTTTCTCCTTGGCGGCAGCAGCAGACTGCACACCCTCCCTTCGCCTGCACAGACACAGACCGCTTTAACCTTGGCAGGGAGCCCCGGGTCCTCTCTCTTACTTCCAGCCCCGCCCAGCTCCTCCTGGGCTGCCTGGCACCCGCACCCGGGCCGGCCGCGTGCAGCTTCTCAGCCTGCAGCTGGAGCCGCTCTCACGGCTGGCCTAGCCAACTTGTGTGTGTGTGTGGGGGGATCAGTCAAACCCTACCTTCGTGCCTATAAGCGCAGTGGCTTATAGCTGCAATCCTAGTACTCTGGGAGGTCCAGGAAGGTGGATTGCTTTAGGTCAAGAGTTTGAGACCAGCCTGAGCAAGCGGGAGACCTGGGCGTTGTGGCGGGCGCCTGTAGCCCTAGCTTTTTGGGATGCCGAGGCAAGAGGATCGCTTGAGCCCAGGAGTTGGACCAGGTTGCTCCCTACTTAGGGTAACAGAGTAAGACCTCTGTTTCAAAAAAATAAAATAGGGCGACAGAGTGAGACTCTGTTTCCAAAATATGAAGTAAAATAGACAGGAGAGAGAGAGGAGAAAAGAAGATGGGGAGGAGGAACAGAGGAGAGAGCAAGAGGGAGACACGAGGCCAGGTTGCTCCCGGACGGTTTGTTAGCCTCTAGGAGTTTCTCCTTGCGCAGGCCTACTGCGGGATTCTGCATTTGCTGGGACTGAAGCTGGAAAGTTCCAACTCAACGCCTTGTTCCCGCCTGTGGCCCCGGCCGCGGGTGAGGCTGCCTGCCCAGCGTCTCTGTACCCAGTGACCGCTCGGCTCACCCCGCAGGCGCTGGACTGTCGCAGCTCCTGGCAACCCCACCGAGGTACTTCCCTGCAGGGCTCTTCCCATAGCACACCTCAGTGTTGATTTGGCTGCCTAGACTCTCCTCCGTCCAGCTGCAGCTGCCCTCGCTGGCGACGGAGGCACCACTTGGCCACCTCTCCCTGGAGGTGGGGGCAGGGGGAGAGGATCAGTCGAAAGCGGTGGTTACTGGATTCAGATCGCGTTTCTCAATAACCCGCAGGTGTTAACCTTCTCGAGGTGACTTTAGGAAGATGTTCCCTGTGATGCTCATCATGGTTTTCCTTGGCCCTTCCTTCCAGGAAGGACGAACAAGTTTGCAGAAGATGGTACTTGGAAAGCAGGGGAAGTTTGCAGCCACTTAATTCCAAAAGAGGAGTAATCCTCTCTTTGCGGTAGCTGCCATGGTTTTGAAGCTGCGCCCTGGCAGGTGACTGCCGTGGTGACTGCAGCCTGGCCTGGGGGGTCAATTGTACGTTCCGACTGGGACTGGAACAGGAGGAAAAGAGGGGCTCCCTTGTCTGAGAGCAGTACAGGAGCCATCTGCAAAGACGCCGGGCGTGGAGGATGGAGAAAGCTAAGGGTCCCGGGTTGCTTGATTCAAGTTCAGAGAGACATGTTTTCCTTTCCTGACATTTATGTGCGTACTAGTGAGAAATGCTTAAATATCTATAAAACTTTTATGCATCTGATCTCCATTTTTAGATTAGTCCCCCCTTATCCACGGGGGATGCATTCTAAGACTCCCAGTGGATAGTGCCAAGCCCTTTGTATACACAGTGCAATGGTAATGTACAAATAAAATGCTTTCTATGTTTAATGTCTCCTTATAGTTGGTTTGTTTGCACCAGAATTCTAACTATTTCTATGTGTTGCACTAGGTTAATAATGCCTTTTGGGGGGAGTTGGGGAGGGGGGTCTTGCTCTGTTGCCCAGGCTGGTCTCAATCTCCTGGGTTCAAGTGATTTCCTACCTCAGCCTCCCCAGTAGCCTGGACTACAGGCAGATAATAACCTTTAATTCAGCTTTCATCTAAAAAAGACCCGCCCCCTTGTTCGTGTCATTTATTTGATAAAGAAATCAGTCCATTTGTTTATAAACTTTTTCAAATTCTAGATTTGGTCAAAATTGCATCCTCATCTTGTTGTTGAATTTATTACCTGTCCCTCAATTTTCCTGTAAATTGGTGATTAAATCCAGAAGCTTGATTAGACTTGAGAGAACAACATGTTGAGTTGGAACTTTCCAGCTCCAGTCCCAGCAAATCCACACAATCACGCATGTAGGGGTGCGCAAGGAGAAACTCTTAAATTTATTTTTTCTTTTCTTTTCTTTTCTTTTCTTTTCTTTCTCTTTCTCTTTCTCTTTCTCTTTCTCTTTCTCTTTCTCTTTCTCTTTCTCTTTCTCTTTCTCTTTCTCTTTCTCTTTCTCTCTTTCTTTCTTTCTTTCTTTCTTTCTTTCTTTCTTTCTTTCTTTCTTTCTTTCTTTCTTTCTTTCTTTCTTTCTGACAGAGTCTCAAACTTTTGCCCTGGGTAGAGTGCCGTAGAGTCCCAGCCCACCGGAACCTCCAGCTCTTGGGTTTGAGTTTCTCTTGCCTCAGCCTCCAAAGTAACCTGGGAATACAGGCGCCCCCCACAATGCCCAGCTATTTTTTGGTTGTAGTTGTCATTGTTGTTTGGCAGGCCTGGGCTGGATTCAAACGTGCCAGCTCTGGTATATGTGGCTGGCACCCTAGCCACTTGAGCTATGGGCGCTGAGCCTCAGGTTAAATTTCCAAGCAAGAACACCTCATCAGGGGTGTTGGCTTCTTCTTACTGTATCATCTCACGATGCACATCTTGTTCCATTGTTATTGATGATTGATTGGTATTTCAGGTGGTGTCATCCTTTTCTCTAATTTATTAGCTGAAATTCTTTTGTGAAGAACTATCCCCATCAATGCTTGGTTTATCGGAAAATACAGATAGAAATTTCACCTAGAACAATAGAACCAATACTGATTATCATAACTATATTGTGACAAACTTTTATTATGCAAGTGCTACTATGTTTCAAGAGATGTGCCTGAATTTGTGGTTTATCCTAATCTGTGGATTAAAGAATGATGGGAAACTTTTTCAAATGCAACAAACCCAAAACACAACAACAGCTCTACTTTATATGTGTTAGGAAATTCTTTGTTTAGCATATTTTCCACAATGAACAGTCATAGTTTGCTGGTGAACAGGACCCAAGCTTATTATTTCCCTTATTACCATATTCCTCTATTGTTCTTATGCTGATCCTATTTTTAAAAGATATCAATTTGATACTATGGAGGTATAACTGATTATTTTGGACTCAATTTCATACTTTAGAGTTGTAACTGATTATATATTGTACTCAAAGACTGTAAGAATTAAAATATTCCTAAAAGGGGTGGAATTAGGTTTAATGAAGAATTTTCTTGGCATAAATAGTACAAATGTTTTATTTATTTATAAACTGCCCCAATATCTCCTTTGGACTCAAGCAAGAAGGACCCTGAACTGAGCTTTGACACCTAGTCACATTTTTTACATCACCAATGTCAACATTGCTTTGTTACAGGTACATGCTGCCTCTGTCTCTCAGCATGACCTAAAGCCCTAAATACCTACACTTGTATGTAACACTATTCACCAAGGGAGTGATTTTCCACATCTCTTGACCTATGCTCTCAGAACACAAGGCAACTTGGTCTGAAAGCCATAGGAGTTTGTGGGTTGTGTGCTGCTATCCAAGCAGACACTGTTCTAATTAGAGGAAGGACTTGAGAGGAGGAAGCACTTCACTTAAGAAAGAAAAAAACACATAACCTGCCAAATCCTTATGCTTGATAACACAATTGCAATAGGCCCTTACCTAATTGAGGTATTGGTATGCTGAGCATCCATTTTCTTGCTTCTTTTCACATTCCAATTCTATTCCAAAGGTGCTTCAGATAACTTTATTTACCACAGTTGCACAGGACATCTGAGAAGCATTTTGCAATATTGAATGATACATACTATTCTTAAATTTGGGTGTATGTAACTAGATGTGACAAGCCTCAGTGCTGTCAGTAGAGCATAAATTATGTGCACATTTTATTTTATTTTATTATTTTTTGTTGTTGTTGCAGTTTGGCCAGGGCTGGGTTTGAACCTGCCACCCTTGGTATATGGGGCCAGTGCCCTACCCACTGAGCCACAGGTGCTGCCTGCACATTTTAATTGTAATAACTAATTAGTGATTTTGCTGAAGTGAAGGCCAAAAAACATTAATGTAACATGTATGCCTTTATTTTCTTACTCAGCCCCAAGTCATCAGCTCATCATCAGAACATGAGACATGTGCGACCATCACACTTAATCATCTTGACATTTTGCCAATTTTGTTTTTTTTAGAGATGAGGCCTGGAACTTTTGCTCTGAAGTGATCCTCCTCCCTCAGCCTCCCAGGTAGCTGGGACTACTGTACTGGCTCCAATTTTTATCTTAGAAAAAAATAGAACTTTCAACCAGTTTTAAAAGTTTAATGTTATAAAAGTACATTTGTTAAGTTGGGAAGAAGAGAATATTTTATCTGAAAGTTTATTAGTTCAATGTATAACTTAAATGCCTGGACATAGAGTATTTGAGCCATTCTTTGCTTTTTTGCTTTGGGCCCTGAATTACTGTAATGGTTTGATTTTAAATACCAAGGACCTTGACATTTTTTAAGGCCTACTTGTTTGTTACTTTTCTGTCTGGAATCTTCAGACCATTAAGTCCTATAACCATTAACACTATTTTCTCTCTCTAAGGGGTATGTGGCTTTTCACTTTATTTTTGTCTGAATGCTTTCACTGATTTGGATTTAGCAAGCTTTTAGTCCTAAAAATATTCAACAATGAAGTCAAGAGGCCAAATGACTTTATGCATGAAACATTGAGTTTTGCCACAGGAAAGTGACTAGATGTGGGGAAATTATTTAGTTAGTACAAATACTTCTCTGGCTTTTACTGTAAAGATTTTACTAATAGCAACTAGTCTTTCTTAATAAAGTTTCTAATAGTCCTGGCAAGGACAAGTAAGAATAACATCTGTTGCAATACCCTACTTACATGTAGGACAAGTAATCTGGGAGAGAGGTGACTTGTGCCCTTTGGGAGGCATTGGGTGGAACCATGAAAGCTTGACCATAAAGTTCTATTTAGAATTTTTTTCATCTTAATGTAAATTCTGTAGAAAGAAAGGAATACATACCTGGGAAATATAAGTGACTTGTAAATACTTTGAAGATGAGAGAAGAGAGTAGTTTAAAATGTAAACTGTGTCCCTATTTTCATCATCTTCATCAGAATTAGTCAATGGTAGCATTTTATTAGTATGAACATGGTAAGCATCAAAAGATGACATATAGGGAAGTTTCCACACCAAATGTACATAATTTCCAAGTCATACTTCTCTGTTCCACTTTAATATTCCTTGGCCATTTGCCTTATTCTAAGTAACACTTCTGTGAAATTTTTTGACTATATATTCTTTGTAGCATATACTTGAAAATATTCTATCTGCTCAAATCTGCTTCTAGGTTATTTGCTTGTTTTTTTGTTTGTTTGTTTTTTAGACATGGTCTTGCTCTGTCACCCAGACTGGAGTACAGTAGTGTGATTATAGCTTACTACAACTTCTAATTCCTGGACTTCAGCAATCCTCCTGCTTCAGCCTCCTGAGTAGCTGGGGCTACAGGTGTGCACTAAGAAGGGACACACTTCAAGGAGGAGAGGGGGAGAGGAAAACCTGGCCTGCTGAGCTAGGAAGTCTGGAGAGCCCATAAGAGTGTGGGTATGAGGTAACCTAGGTAACAAATGACCAATAGAAAGAGACAATAATCAATGACTAATAGAAAGAGACAATAATCAATGACCAATAGAAAAGGGCAATCATATCTGGAGAAGCAAAGAGGCCAATGAAAGATTTGTGGCCATTTTCAAACACTGAGTATTTATCCCCCTGCAGGCCTTTCCATCTCTGTCTCTCTCACCTTTTCTCCTCCATTAGAGGGACCCACTTCCAACTCTCTTTGGAAGTACTCTAAACTTTCCTCTTTGTTCTTCTTAAATAAAATCTCTCATTATTGCCCTGAAACTTGTGCAGGTTACTTTTGTTTTCTATCCACACTGCATGTGCCATTCCAGTTTTCAGTTTCCACTCACTTTTGCTTACCACCTGCTTTGGTTGAACTTTCTAGCTCAGCTGAGTGATGGAATCAGGTCAACTGGGTTCAGGAAACTAGAAACCCAAACTCCCAACATGTGCCACCACAACCCAGCTAATTGTTATTTTTATTTATTTATTAATTTGTTTAATATTTTTAGAGACAGGGCCTCACTCTGTTGATCAGGCTGGTCTCATACTCATGGCCTTAAGTGGTCTTCCCACCTTTGTCTCCAAAAGTACTGGACTACAGGTTAGGACTACAGGTGTACACCCTGTACCTGGCTAATTATTTCCTTTTTTTTTTTTTTTTTCTTTTGTAGAGATAGAGGTTTTGCTATGTTGCCCAGGCTGGTCTCAAACTCCTGGCCTCAAGCAAACCTTACCTTTCATATTGTCAAGCTTGTCAGCATTACAGGTGTGAACCACCACACTCAGTTATTGAGAATACTTTTGATTTCAGGGAACCAGCTCCTAAGAAAAGACTTGGTGATCCCAGGGTTCCCTAGACTACACTTTGAGATCTACTAGCCTGTGTTACGAGTTTTCAAACCAGAAAATAGTTTTCTTATGATTGGTATTAGAAAAAAATACTACTTTATTCTCCATAGAAATCAAATTGTTTTACATATTTATTTGAATTATGACATATAGTCATAATATAGTCATAATTTTTTTTTGAGACAGAGTCTTACTCTGTCATCCTGGGTAGAGTGCTGTGGCATCATAGCTCACAGCAACCTCAAACTCTTAGACTCGAGTAAACCTCTTGCCTCAGCCTCCCAAGTAGCTGGGATTATAGGTACCTGCCACAACACACAGATTGTTTTTCTATTTTAAGTAGAGATAGGATCTCACTCTTGCTCAGGCTCATCTCAGACTCTTATGCTCAGGTCATCTACCCACCTTGGCCTCCCAGAGTGCTAGGCTTACTAGAATTACAGGCATGAGCCACCACCGCTAGCCTCAATTTTTAAAGGCAGACTCAAATGTTAAACTCAATAGTTAAATGGTCACTTTGTTTATGATTTCCAGCAATAACTAGCCCTGGGGACAGGACAAAAAGGTTGTTTTCATTATATGGGAGTAAGAATATTAATTATTAACTGTCAAAATGTCAACACTGTCATTTCTTTTTTCAAACAAATAATGGGATTCCTTGCAATGCTGCCATATCTCATTTCAGGTCCCACTGCAATGTCATGGGAGCAGTATTGTTCTTCTTGGAAGCCACTTACAGTCTATAAGTTAGAAAGTTTTACTTCCTCAGAAACTTCTTGAAATCTATAAGAAGCTTAGTTGAAGATGGCTTTTTGTAATCTGCATATGACCCCAAATTTTTGAAATTGTGACCAGGACTGATTGCAGCACAAAGAAAGAGGAATTTCCTGCCTCTGTGGTTGGGCAATGCAGAGGGTGGGGCAGAGACCAACACCCTAGGGCAGCAGCTCAGTGGGTTTGCCTGGGACTCAGCTCTGTGAACTAATCCAGTATCTCAGGGGTATAAAGGTTGTTCTGAAGACAGTTTGGTCTGATCTATGTTACCTTTGGGGTTTTCTCTGTTTCCCCAATAAGCAGTCTCATTCACTGTAGTTGGAGGGTTACCATGTAGCAAACATTTGTGGGTGGTTAGAATACTTTTCCCAGCCAGTCTTTTGGAAGCAGTTAAGGCAACCAGGCATTTGGTGGAAAAAGGAAAGAAGACATGCATACTAAGAATCTCCTTTCTCCCAGGAAAATTTGAATAAAGGAAAAGATTTTCTACTTTCATTAAGGCCTTGTGGAGACTCTCGGAAAGTCTGGTCTCCCAGTGAGTACTTGCTGTGGTTTGAATGTCCCCTTCAAAACTCATGTTGAAACTTAATACCCAATGTGGTGCTGAGAGGTGGGTTCTTTGGAAAGTGATCAGATCGGATCAGAGGATGGATTAATCCATTTATGTGTTAATAGATTAATGAGTTGTCATTGAAGTGGAACTGGTGGCTTTATAAAGAGAGAGACCTGAGCTAGCACACTGGCATGCTCAGCCTCCTTTCCACGTAAGGTCTTTGTGCCATCACAGGACTCTTCTGAGAGTCCCCATGAGCATGAAGACTGTCAACAGATGCAGCTCCTCAACCGTGAGCTTCTCAGCTTGCATAACTGTAGGATATAATTTTTCTTTCTTTATATATTACCCAGTTTCACATATTCTGACACGAGTAATGGAAAATGAACTAATACAGTGCCCATGGTCCAAGATCTCCTTGGTGAGATCCTTTAAAGGGAGATCTTGGATCTAACATCTAGAATTATAACTTAACAACAAAAACATTAAAATATGGGTAGTAAAGTACTTGTATAGACAGTTTTTCTGAAGATGATACACCACTAGTCAACAAGCATATGTAAAAATGTTTAACATCGTTGGTTAGGGAAGTGCAAATCAAAACCACAATACATCCTCAAAAGGGTAACTATAATAATTTTTCTTAAGAATGGAAAATAACTAACACTCTGGGAGGCCGAGGCAGGTGGATTGCCTGAGCTCACAGGTTCGAGATCAGCATGAACCAGAGTGAGATCCTGTCTCTAAAAATAGCTGGGTATTGTGGTGGACACCTGTAGTCCCAGCTACTTGGGAGGTTGAGGCAAGAGAATCACTTGAGCCCAAGAGTTTGAGGTTGCTGTGAGCTATGATGCCATGGCACTCTACTGGGGGCCACAAGACCATCCCTCCCCCCCAAAAAAGAAAAAAAAATGAAAGGAAAATAAGTGTTACTTATTTCCAGAGGACATGGAGAAATCGGAGCCCTCTACATTGCTGGGAAAAAACGGTTTGGCAGGTTTTCCAAAAGTTAAACAAGAATTATCATATGACCCAGCAATTCCACTCTTAATATATTCCAAAGAATTAAAAGCAGTGTTCAGGCAAAAGCTTGTACATATACTTTCATAGCAGCATTGTTCATAGTAGTCAAAAGGGAAAAACAACTGAAATGTCCATCAAACAATGTGTAGACAAACAAATATGATAAATACATAAAATAGAATGTCACTTAGCCTAAAAAGGAAGAAAATTTTGACATTAGAAGACATTATTCTAAGTTAAATAAGTAAATCATAAAAGGACAAATACTGTATAATTCCACTGAGATGAGGTACTAGAGCCCTCGTGATCAGAGAGATATAGTAGAATGGTTTTTGCTAGGGCTGAAGGATGGAGAATGGGGAGTTCATCTTTAATTGATTCAGAGGTTCAGTTTGGGAAGATGAAAAAGTTGAGATGGACAGTGGTGCTGGTTGTCGAAAAATGCAAATGCATTTAAATGCCACAGAACTGCACAGTTGAAAATGTGCAGAGAAATGTGCAAAAACATTTGAAAATGGGTAAAATGGTAAATTTTATTATGTATTTTTTATCACAATTTAAAATGAAGAAATGAAGTACTGATACATACTATAATGTGGGTGAATTCAGAAAATATTATGCTAAATCAGCAGTTCTGAACCTGTGGGTCACGACCCCTTCGGGGGTCTCCCGCATATTAGATATTTACATTACGATTCATAACAGTAGCAAAATTACAGTTACGAAGTAGCATAAATATAAAAATAATTTTATGGTTGAGGGTCACTATCACATGAGAAACTGTATTAAAGGGTTGTGGCATTAGGAAGTTTGAGAACCACTGTGCTAAATGAAAGAAGCCAAACACTACAGGTCAGACATTCTCTGATTTCATTTATAGGAAACATCCAGGTCAGGTAAACTTATACAAACAGAATGCAGATTGATGGTTGCCAGAGCTGGGGAGAACAGGCTGCTTGATGAGTACAGGGGTCGATGTCTTTGGTGTGATGAAAATATTTTAGAACTAGATAGAGATGATGGTTGCCATATCCTTGTGAACATACTAAATGCCATTGAAATGTGTGCCTTAAAATGGCTAATTTTATGTTATGTGAATTTCACTTCAGTGAAATTTTTGCTAGGAGAGGCTCCTCCAGGGCCTGCAGACCAGAATGCAAATTAAGCAAAAGCTGATACCCATCAATGCTTATGGTTGTCAGCTAGCTGGGAGCTGTGAAGAGGCACCTGTGGTGGCACCTGGTCTTGGAGCCCAGCCTTCCTTACCATCTCCCCTGCATTAATCATGTCATCCTTATCTGAAACTTTGGTTTTATTTTGTTCTTAATTATGTACTGTTTGTCTGTAAACAGCATCCCCCTGCAGAGAATGGAGCAATAGCTGAGAACAAGAAACACAGAACAAAAGAGAGCTGAATGTTAGGCAACTTTTGGAAAAGACCCAAGGAAAGCATGTATTCAGGGCTTGATAAAAGGCGAGAGTTCCAGCACCCACTGAAATGTGATATATGGAAATTAAAGACTAGAGAACTCAAGGAAATCCAATTTATACTGAGAAGCACACACAGCAGACATTTGCCTGTGGAGTGGAATTTGGAAAGACTCATGGCCCAGAACATGATATAGATTCCCTCGGCTCCAGCCCCTTCCAACCCCAATAGGAGTATTGATTCTCGATCTGGGCACCTCCTCTCTCAGAATAAAGTCAGGGGAGATGAATTCACTTAAGGGTCAGGCCAGTGTTTCCAAGCTCACAGTCCTTGCCTAGTTGGTGGCACTTGTGGGTAAAGAGTAAAATCCCCAAAGTTGCAGGGGAGATGGTATGAAAAGAACCACAACAGCAGCCCCCTGAGAGGTGGGCTTGGTGGAAGTCTTCTGTTGGTCTTTCGGCAGGCACATGTAGGATTTGGCATCTTGCCCTCACCTGAGGAACATGAAGCTCTCCAGTGTCCAGGACTGTTGACGATAACTTCAAAGCACTGCTGGGAGACCCATGCAGCCCAGACTCTGTAGGCAGAGTTCAGC
This sequence comes from Loris lydekkerianus, assembly GCA_963574355.1. Taxonomy (NCBI): domain Eukaryota; kingdom Metazoa; phylum Chordata; class Mammalia; order Primates; family Lorisidae; genus Loris; species Loris lydekkerianus. The sequence continues at coordinate 12,415 of CAUYPK010018414.1, forward strand.
TGTAGTCACAGTGGGATTTCTGGTGCCAAGAACACCACTGACACATAGCAGGTGATCAGAGGGACTATGTGCAGCTGAATGAGTGAAAGGTGAGAGAGCTGACGTGATCCCAGCTACAAACTAAAAGACCTCATTAAATCCTAACTTTTCAATGAAGCATCAAAAAAGACTAGAAAGCTAGTCTTACTGAGTTGGGATCCAAGTCCATTTCAAGGTGGGACTATCATTATGGCAGGCATCCTCAAACTTTTTAAACAGGGGGCCAATTCACTGTCCCTCTGACTGTTGGAGGGCCGAACTATAGTTTAAAAAAAACAAACAAACTATGAACAAATTCCTATGCACACCGTACATATCTTATTTTGAAGTAAAAAACAAAACGGGAACAAATACAATTCACACTGCTTCATGTGGCCCACGGGCTGCAGTTTGAGGATGCCTGCATTACAGTTTCATCATTACAATCCACTCAAGGGCTTTAGTTCTGTTTTGTTTTGTTTTTAATACCTCTATTTTCAGATCCTAAGACCATCTTAATGGTCTGTCAAAATTTCCTTCACACACACACAAAATAGGAAAAATGTCAGAAAAATGACTTAGGAGATTTATGTCATGCATCCCTTTCTAGTTGTTTCTTGGATGCTCAACAAGCTGCAACAACAGCTTTCTTTTCAATATTAGGTAAGTTTCAGCTGTGGGAATTGATTTCTAAGTATAACCTCACTGGGCCACACACCCTGAATGCCAGACTGGGTTGAGAGGATTATGTGTGTGACAGGTGCCATGTCCTGTGAGCTCAGCACAACCCCATAACATTAGCCCTACTTTGTACATGTATAGGACTGTGAGGGAAGTGGAGAAATTCCTTTAGGACAGTGGTGGTGGCTCATTCCTGTCATCCTAGCCCTCTGGGAGGCCAAGGCAGGTGGACTGCTTGAGTTCAGGAGTTTGAGACCCACCTGAGCAACATCGAGACCCTTCTCTACTAAAAATAGAAAAACTGGCTGGGCGTCATTGTGTACACCTGTAGTCCCAGCTACTTGAGAGGCTGAGGCCAGAGTATTGCTCAAATCCAAGAGTTTGAGATTGCTGTGAGCTATGATGATGCCATAGCACTGCACACAGGATGACAGAGTGGGACTCTGTCTAAAAAAGAAAGAAAGAAAGAGAGAGAAAGAGAGAAATAGAGAGAGAGATATAGAGATAGAGATAGAGATAGAGAGAGAGAGAGAGAGAAAGGAAGGAAGAAAGAAAGAAAGGAAATTTCTTTAAATAGTAGTGAAGTAGCTACAGGTAAGTATCCCTGACTCTCATATACCATCCATCAGGTTTGCTACCCACTGATGTAGGATCATGTATGGTCTTCCATCTACAACATCCTCTGCTCATTTCTCTGACAAAGTTCTACATTTCATTATTAAACATTGTACGTGCATATTGACAAGTGTGTGAGTTCTACAACTACATTTTCTGGAAAGCAATTTGTCACTACCAATGAATTATACTTGATAACAGACTCTTATCACAGCCACTATGCCAAGAACTCTGAAAATGATAATACCTGAGGGCATGTGCAGTCTTACTGATGATAGTAAAACAACCAAAAAAGCAAACAGATAATTAGATACAAGTTAATACTGGTACATGGGACAAAGATGATCAAGCCATGATCTGTGCATAATGTGAGATAAATGGACACTTCTCTGCTTGGTCAAACTTTAGTTAGGCTCTTAAATTTTCTCCTAGACCCATCTTTGCATATCTGTGTAAAATCCAGTTTTAGCAAAGAATCCTGCTCAGTTTGCCAAAAACCCTCCACTCTTGATCTGTGTGTTTGGGTTCTGTGTCCCATGTGATATCTATTCACCCTGACCTGTCTCCAGCAAGAACCTCCTCCCCCCCCAACCTCTGTTGTTTCCTCTTAGTCATTTTCCGTTCACTGATCCTCCGTCCTTGGCTATTAATTCCCACTTCCTTGTGCTTTATTAGGAGTTGAACCCGATCTCTCCCCCCCACTGCGTGACCCCATTGCCATGGTCCCTACACCAGTCATGATGGTCTTGAATAAAGTCTGCCTTACTGTGCTTTAACAAGTATCACTGAATAATTTATTTATTTTTTTTTTTTTTGCAGTTTTTGGCCAGGGCTAGATTTGAACCTGCCCCCTCTGGCATATGGGGCCAGCGCCCTACCCCTTTGAGCCACAGGCACTACCCATAATTTATTATCATTTTTAACAACTCTCATAAGAATAGGTTGGGACCCAAGGTTTTCTCTTGAGTACATAACTAGACTCCACCAGGTTTTCAGATAACTTGGTGCTTGCTCCCTTGCTGAGCCCACCCTGCTCTGACTTCCATAATTGTCCTTACATCCCTTGCCTACCTCTGTCACCACCAGAGCAACCGCATCCCAGCATCCTCACGTGGTGCAAATCCACATACTCTGCTCACTCCCTGGTTTGAGTTGCCCTCACAGCCCATCCACCAGACTCTTCCTTCAGTTTCAGAAGTCAGTGCTCAGCCAGCCACTGTCACCCCTCACCTGAACTGTGGTGTCATCTCCCAATGGGTCTTCTTATGTCCACTCTAGCCCCCGCAATTCTCCTCACTGGAATTGGAGAGAGCACAAACCACTGTCATCCCTGAAGCTTTGGAAGGTCTCTGGCACACATGGTGAGAAGTCAGCATGCTTCATGAAGGCCACTCTTGGATTTGTCTTCCCCTGCGTGGAGCTCTGTCATGATGTGCCAGCCATGCTGGCCTTTGTCTGTCCCTCAGCCACCCCATGCATATTATCTTTTGGGGCCGCAGGCAGGCTGTTCCTTCTAGTTTTGACGCGCCTCCTGCCCCCACAGGTCTTCCCTCATCATCATTTGAATCTTAGCAAGGATGTCTGCTCTTTAGAAAGACCACCTCAAACACCAGGGAAAACCATACCAGGTTCTGCTTTATCTTTTACATGGTATTTATCAGCACTTCAAATGATCTTGTTTCTTAGTTTCAATGTTTAGTTTCATCTTTTCTCAGCCAGGTATAAGTGCCTTCTAGGAAAGACTCTATCTGGCTGTGTTTAGAATAATGCCCAGCTCACAGCAGGGATCAATACATGGAGGAGTAAACAAAAAGTAACACGACAAATCATTCACTTTGGTTTTCTTGATCATGAAAATGGCAAAGGAGATGAGAAAAACAAGACTAAAATTAAAAAAATAATAAGAATGCATGTGTAGTGATAAATGTTTGCACATACATAAAACTGATTGCGCGCGCGCACATGTGTGTGTGTGTGTATGTGTGTATTTGCTAGGAAATAAATCAAAAGATGATCCAAAAATGTCAATTGTGGTTACTAGGATGGAGATTGCAGGTGATAGCTATTAATCATATTTTGTGTTATGAGAAAAAGAAAAAAAAAACTCAATGAAATTATATTCATTGTGAGGAAAAAAAGACCTTAACCTTGGAAATAAACAAATCTGGTCTCAGGTTCAAATACAGGCTCTGCTCTCTCTGGCTATTGTGATATGGAGCAGGTCAGGTAACCATGCTCAGCCTCAGCTTCTCCACCTGTGAAATTGGCTTGATTCAGTACCTACCACATAGGGCTGCTGTAGGAATATATGAATTAATGTTTGTGAAACATTTAGCATAGTACCTAATACATGTTTCTCAGTAAAAAACTGTTGTTATTATTGTAAAGTTCTTTGCTCTTTTGTTTTCACAGCACTAACAATGATTACTATCTGGTTTTGTGTCTTGGAAGTACTCTTGAGTGCCCACAATACAGAATGCCCTTAAAAAAAAATTGCTACAAGAGGTTATACCTTAAGGTTCAAAAGCTCCATTTTTGTCAATTAGTAAACAGTATGCTGACAGCAAATCCCTGTAGGGGAGTGTCCATTGGCATAAGTCAAAGAGAATACAGCACAAGGGTCTGTGGGAATAGGAGCTGAGGGTATCAACAGGAAATGGACAGATGACCACAGACAGAAGTCACGCAGGACGACCCTGCCTCAGCTGCCTGGAAGCAGCCCGGTGATCTGGAGATAGAGTTGAAGACATCTCTAATGCAAGTGGTTGATGCCCCAGAGACATGGCTGATTCCTAGACCCCTCCATTGTGCAGCCTCATGACTGCCTGGAGAGCTTCACAGGAAAGCAAGAAAATCCTAGGACATGAAGATCTATCTGACATTTAAAAACAACTAGAGGGGTGTGGAGAGGACCAGACACCCCGGTACGTCAGGGGCTGCTCTGGTTTTAAGGCTAAAGGTTCCACATCTTGATAACCCTTAGTTCCAGGCAGATCAGACCAGTTGGTCATCTAGTTAGAGGTCATGAGGCAGGAGGTAGGTTTCAGCACCCTCCTCCCCTCCTTGCTACACTCATACCGTGAGATGCAATTGAATAAACGTGATTTTATTTCTGCAACAAAGCCAGATGGTAATTAAATTGGATGATATATGGCTTGCATGTTTACCTTATTTTCCATTATATGATACATTCAATATTACAATGATTTTTAAAAATTATTATCTTTAATAGTACGTGACTAGGTATTGAAATTTTTTATAACGTACTTATAAAAACGCTTGTACAAAGAATTTATTCTTCACATAATATTTAGGAAAGTTTATTCTGAAATTCCTTTACTGAGAGTTTTGGGGGATGGGAAAGAGGGAGGCAGTATCTTTAGCTTCTTATGTTTCTTATACTGCAGTGTCAGTGAAACTACGTTATCCCTTATAAAATCAATAAAGTCCTTAATAATTTCTGTGGCCATTCAATATCTTACCATGTATCATCTTTTTAAACATCTATTTGAATTTATATACTCTGTTGTTCAGGCTGGTTTCAAACTCCTGGGCTCAAGTGATCTTCCCATCTCACTCTACCTAAAGTGCTAGAATTACAGGTGTGAGCCACCATGCCTAGGCTAAAGTGTGTTTTAAATGTTTAGACAAATATTGTGAGACTCTGTGATGTCACCTTACACAGGGAATGGTAGAGGGTGGGTGGAGAAATAGGCCAAGGAGGCAGGTGCAGCTTCATAAACTTTGGCTTGGATCTGAGCTATACAGGTGTCACCTGTGGATTTATTTTCTAGCAGACATTTGTCAATGTCAGGAGACTCCTAGACATTATTGAACTGCCCAATTGTATTATACTTTTCAAAATATTCAAATTATGTAAAAAATGATAAATTGAATAAAATTCTCCTTTCTGTTAATTACAAAGTGACTATACAAGGGAACTGTGAGGGTGATTAAACTAATCTATAGGGTCTTGTGGTGGTAGGTGCATAACTCTATCCATTTATCAAAACCCACAGGACTGTGCACCACAAAGTGTTAACTTTACCATATGCAAATTAAAGAAGGATCCTAGGATAGAATGCTCAGTGTGACAAGTGAACTTAATTATATTACAAAGGTATGGTGTAACATCACCAAAGGGAGCAGTGAAACGAGCTGATTCGAAAAACTTTAGAGAATTGTTTTGATTGCATACTACAAGAATAAAGAGAAAAAAGAACTGTATATAGGCCAGGTGTGGTGGTTCATGCTTGTAATTATAGCACTGTGGGAGGCAGAGATGGGTGAATCCCCTGAGGTCAGGAGTTTGAGATCAGCCCCAGCAAGAGCAAGACCCTATCTTTACTAAAAATAAAAAAAATAAAAAAAAATAGCTATGCATTGTGGTGGGCACCTGTAGTCCCAGCTACGGGGGAGGTTGAGGCAAGAGGATCACTTGAGCCGAAGAGTTTGAGGTTGCTGTGAGCTATAATGGAACAGCACTCAACCCAGAGCAACAGAGTGAGACTCTGTCTCAGAAAACAAACAAAAAAACTGTATATAAACACTGTAGCTGGTAAATTTGCCTCTTCCGCATTTTAAGTTCTGAAACTATCTTACATGCATTTTAGGGTGAAGAAGTTAAATACATATATACATATGTATGTGTGTTTGTGTGTGTGTAGAGAGAGAGACACAGAAACTAAAAGACAGAGAGACAGAGACAGAGAGAGATAGAAAGAGCATGTAATATTTCTCCCCATCAAAGAATAATTACAAATAAGCAAGGGTTAGGGGGAGGATGAAAGGAACCTTAGGGTACTAGAGACAGAGACATGAACTGATGTTTATACACACAGAGACAGACACACAGACAAGTGTATAAAAATACATAGATATGTGTATACATGAGATAGTCTAGAAGCAGTGACATCTCAATGAAGAAAAACACTCCCAACAGCCAAACCTTGCTTTCTATGTTAAATAACATTCTCTGATAAAGGAAACTAGAACTGGTTGATAGTAGGGTTAGGCTGAGAATATATAATAGAAGATGAACCTGGAGACTGTTACAGTATCAAAAAGCAACTAAGATCTAAAAAATAAAATATATTGTCAAAAACACACAGGAAAAAACCTGAAAGAACTCACAATGCCCAAAGATAGAACTTGAGCAACAGCAACAAAATAGAACATGAACAATAAAATAAATAACAATGTAATTGTATATTGACCTTATTTTTTGTTTTAATACTTTAAAGATGTTGCTCAACTGTCCTCTAGCTTGCATTTTTAGTGAAAAATATGCTCTCAACTTTATCTTCATTTCTGTGTATGGAATGTGTCTTTTTTCTTGGGCTGCTAGTTTTAAGCAATTTGATTACAATGTGCTTTGGTGTTTTCTTCATGTTTCTTGTGCTTGGGGACTATTGAACTTCTTGGATCTCTGGGTTTATAGTTTTCATCAAGTTTGCAAAGTTTCAGCCATTATTCCTTTCTACCCCATCACCCCCACCCAACTCTCCTGCTTAAAGTTGTCACACACTGACGTGCACTTTACTTGTTTCCAGTCTTCTTTCACCTTCTACAACTTCTACATTTTCTTTCAACTTCTACAAAGTTCCTGTTGCTATGTTTTAAGTTCTCTAATCTTTTCTGCCACATCTAAGCTGTGGTTATTTCCATCCAGTGTCATTTTCATTTCAGATATTGTATTATGTATTAATAACTTCTCCAATAGAAATCATAGCAGGATACAGTTGTTTCTGTAATTTGAAAGGCTGATTTGATGATCCTTCTTAGAAAAGACCTGATAAATACATTGCATTTCTTGAGCATAGGTGTTTTCCCAGTAGCCTTGCCTTTAAGTAAGAAGGAAGACTGCAGGTCTGTGTATGTGGGTTCAGAAGTGCTTTTAGGTGTCTGTATACATGTTTGTGTGTTAAAGGGAAGGTGATGGGGGTGGGGGAGACATGCTGGGGTACCAAAGGAAGGAGGGCTTACCCTGGTGGTGTAACCCCAGTGTGTAATTTGCTGTTGCACTCCTGAGTATAGCTCCTTTTACTTTTTATTTGTTGTTTCAATGTCTGTTATGGCAGTTCATTCATAAAACCTCAGCAATTGCCCCATTTCTCTTTCAAGCCCTGTGATTCCACTAGCAGCATTACTGTCATTAGTGAGCAGTTCCCAGACTTTAGCCTCAGTGCAAATGCCACAATTCCAGGTATTCCTAGAACACAGAGGACCGACCTAAGCAGCCCGGCTATTCTCAGTGTACTTTCATCAATGATGTCACATCCAGTACATAAAGCAGCTCTCTTGGTCTGTCTCCAGTTGTTCCTTTTTCTCTATGCCCATCACCGTCACCCTATTCAAGTCACCATATCTCACCAGTGCTGCTGAAGAAGCCTTACGTGTGGCTTCCTTCCTTCTGTTCTTGCCGTCCTCCAAACCGCTCCCTAAACAGCTACCAAGTGAGTTGTAAAATATGAATCAGATTGCGTTATTCCTTTGTTTTGTACTCTCTCATGACTTTTCATTAAATTAAAATGGAACCTCCTATTAAAACGGCCCCATATGAACCAGCCCTAATTAATTCTCCAATGTCGTTTACTTTCATCTCCTACCAACTACCCTATCCTACTTTCTGTCCTTCAACAGAGGGCCTTTAACATACCTTCTTCTGCCTTTAACATCCTTTCTCTCTTGGAAAATACCTAATACCTCTTGATATTTATCCCCAACTACCCCATACAAAAGATATGATTAATCCCTTTCATATCCTGTTTATTTTCTTTACAGCACTAACTACAATCTATAATCATACTCTTAAAAGTATTTATTCCTTTAATTATGCTTTTTGGGGGATACAGGAGACTTCAATGAGGGTGCATGACAAGGTGGGGCTTCCAAGGCCCCTGGCATTCTTCAGGCATAGAAACTGTGTCAAGGGGAGATTATTAGTGTGGTGGGGGACTAAGTGGGGCAGGGACTCCCTAACAGCTGAGGATTTCTCTCTTCCTTTTCTATTCTCTTTGAAGCCAGTGGTCCAGGAGCTCAGGTCCAGGCCTTGCTGCTGTAGTAAAATTCATTGTCATATGAGGAAATGAACTTGACAAAGTGGTTGTTGAGGGCAATGCCAGCCCCCAGCGTTGGAGGTGGAAGAGTGGATGTCCCTGTTAAAGTCAGAGAAGACAATCTAGTGCTCAGTGTAGCCCAGGATGCTCTTGAAAGGTCTCTCTGATATGTGTTTCACCACCTTCTCAATGTCAGCATATTTGGTAGGTCTCTCCAAGAGAAGACCAAGTCCATGACTGACATACTAGCAGTGGGGACACAGAAGACCATGTCTGTGAGCTTCCTGTTTAGCTCAGGGATGACCTTGCCCCCAGCCTTGGCAGTACCAGAAAATTCAGGGATCACATTCTAGAGCAGGCGTCCTCAAACTGCTGCCTGCGGGCCACATGAAGTGGTGTGAATTGTATTTATTCCTGTTTTGTTTTTTACTTCAAAATAAGTAGTGCAGTGTGCATAGGAATTTGTTCATAGTTTTTTGTTTTTTTTTAAACTATAGTCCGGCCCTCCAATGGTCTGAGGGACAGTGAATTGGCCCCCTGTTTAAAAAGTTTGAGGACGCCTGTTCTAGAAAGTTCACATCATGCCACAGTTTTCCAAAGGGGCTGCCCATGGTCCTTTGGGTGGCAGTGAGGTTATGATATGTGGTCATGGGTCCTTCCATGATATCAAAATTGTCATGGATGACTTTGGCTAGGGGGATGAGCAGTTGGGGTGCAGGAGGCATTGCTGAGGATCCTGCAGTTGTTTCTATATGTCTCAAGGGTCAATCATATAGAAACAATCTATATGTCTCATCACAATCATGGGGCATCAGCAGAGGGGGCAGAGATGATGTCCCTTTTGGCTCCTTTTCTATGGAGCCTCAGCCTTCTCCAAGGTAGTGAAGATACCTGTGGACTTCACAACATAATCAGCACCAGCATCCCCCTCCCCAGATGATTTTGGTGGGATCTTGTTCCTGGAAAATAATTGTGGAATGCCCATTGATGATAAGCTTCCCATTCTCAGTCTTGTCTGTGCCATGGAACTTGCCATGGTAGAATCATACTAGAACATTGTAGACCATATAGTTGAGGTCAATGATGATGACAATATCCACTTTACCAGAGTTAAAAGCAGCCATGGAGCCTAATATAGCTAAATCCTTTTACTCTGACTTTCACTTTCCCCCTGGTGTCCCAGGGACATTACTGGTGGCGCACAAGAAGATGTGGTTGTCTATTGAACAGGAGCAGAGTAGTCATGATTTTTTAAATCATAAATTTAAATTTCATGATGGCAAGAAACTTCTCTGTCTGTTTTATATTTGTATTCCCAGTGGTCAGCAGCATCTCTCAGCTTTTATTATTTCCCTTAGCGTTCCCCAGATGCAGAGAGATGAGGCAATCATACTCCCTAGCTTAGTTTTACTTAATTTTATTTACCTTACTTTGTCATATTTTCTTAGAAACAAGTTCTCACTCTGTTGCCCGGGCTAGAATGGTGCAATCATAGCTCACTGTAACCTCAAACTTCGGGAATCAAGTGATTTTCCTTCCTCAGCACCCCAAGTAGTTGGGACTACAGGCATGCACACCTATGTGTGGCTAACTTTTATTTTTAATTTATTTGAGAGATGGGGGTCTTACTATGTTTCCCAGGCTGGTTCTTGGACTCCTGTACTCAAGTGATCCTTTCTCCTCCAACTCTCAAAGAGCAACTCTCATGAGCCATTGTGCCTGGCCCCTCAGTTTATTGTACATTATTATCATTAGTCCACACAAAACCCTTCTGTTGTATTATTTTTTTCTTCATCCCTATTCATTACCACACTTGCCCTCCCCATAGGCATCCACTGTAGTGGCTTGCTGGATGTGTATCTTTTTTTTCTTTTCTTTAAGAGACAGAGTCTCACTTTATCACCCTCGGTGGTGTCATAGCTCACAGCAACCTCCAACTCCTGAGCTTGGGAGATTCTCTTGCTTCCGTCTCCCAAGTAGCTGGGACTCTAGGTGCCTGTCACAATGCCTGGCTATTTTTTGTTGCAGTTTGGCTGAGGCTGGGTTCAAACCCGCCACCCTTGGTATATGGGGCTGGTGCCCTACCCACTGAGCCACAGGCACTGCCCTGGATGCAATCCACCGCCTAGGCCTCCCAGAGTGCTAGGATTACAGGCGTGAGTCACTGCACCGGCCTACCCACCCCTTTTCTAATGGAGATTTAATTTATTTCCAGAGCCTTCCTCCCATAAATAATGTCACAATAAAAATTCTTCTGGACGTCCTTTTATTCCATAAAAGGTATGAGACTTTCTCTGGGAAACACAAGCATGGTATGTTGGGTCACTGGGTAATGTATTTTATTAAGTACTGCCTGATCGCTTCCCAGAAAGGTCTTACCAGCTTAAATTCCCACCAGGATAAGAATAGACAATTGAGATTTGTGTCTTGTTTGGGTACTTACGGGCAGCAAAGCCCAGGCAAGCTTCTTAATATGTCTCATTGAGTTTTTTCCATATATGAAATGGAGATAATACCTACCGTATAATGTTAAGGTAAAGATTAAAGATAATATAAAATGCAAATCACTTATCACCAGTCACTCACTGCATGCTATCATATTTCTCATATTGATTGCATACGCTTTAATGGCATGCATAAGTCTTCAACTGCATTTGCCTGTCTCTCTTCTCCCATCCCTAATTGCCATGGGAATATCCTTAATAACCTGAAAATTTGATCCTAGAAGTGGAGGCAGCTGAATTTGATTTGAAAAATAGGGTAGCAAGAGTCTCGATTCTAGTGCATGTCTTAAAATATTTTGATAAAAATAAATCACATTTAAGTAGTTTATTTTATTAAACTCTGTGCAGCAAAGGATTTTTTTTTTTTTTTTATTAGACTCTGTGCAGTAAAGGATTAACTCAGCAGGCCTAGGTTAAAACCCTGCATATTTTAAAGAAAGGTAAAATTGTTGACCAGTTTCTGGAAGATAACCTATGAGCCAGTGATCTTCAACCCGTGTGTCACGGCACACTGGTGTGTCGTGAGAGGATCTTAGGTGTAAAATTAAAGATTAAGTAAATTATTTTTGAAAGAAGCCTGAAGCACAATAAATACATTCTTTTTTTTACTTTTTTTTTTTTTTGATCAACATAATTTAGGGTGTGCCACAGAATATAACTGTAGGTTCAGGTGTGCTGTGAGACAAAAAAAGGTTGAAAAACATTGCTCAAAGTTCTTGGAATATCCTGCCTGATAAGACTGTCTTTGTTTATCTGTGGTCTTGAGCCATACCAGACAGTTTATGCTAACAATGCTAATTTATGGTGGGGGATTTGGGCCACATGGTACTAGTATGTCCTTTGGAGGGGGCCGAGGTCCTATGTGTCTGCTCATTGTCTACATGTCTCACCCCCCAGTAAAACCTATGCAACTTTTACTATTGCTGATTTTAATTTGTATCCTTTCACTGTAATAAGCCATAGAATAATACTTTTTTTGACTTTTTCTAGAAAAATGTTAACCTGACTGTGGTCTTAGAGACTCCTGAATGTAGACTCAGAATCATTACGTACCTAATTTTAGCATAATACAGTGTTAAATTTACTCCAGTCTGGCTGGGGCATGGTGGCTCATACCTGTAATCCCATCACTTTGGGAGGCTGAGGCAGGAATATCAGGTATTACTTGAGACCAGGAGTTTGAGACCAACCTGGGCAATACAGGAAGACCCTGTCTCTACAAAAAAAAAAAAAAAAAAAAAAAAAAAGAGCTGTGTTTGGTGGCATGCATTACGAGTTCCCGCTACTTGGGAGGCTAAGGCAGGATAGCTTGAGCCCAGGAGTTTGAGACTACAGCAAGCTATGATGGTGCCACTGCATTCTGACCTGGGCAAGAAAGTGAGACTCTGTTTAAAATAATAAATAAATAGGTAGATAAATAAAATTTCCACCACTTTTAAAATACAGCTTTAAGATAACATGATCATTTAAGTTAATAAAATTCAACAAAAATATAAAGTAGAAATTATCAAACTTTTTGAATTCTTCCTATCTAGAAAAGGAACTGTGTTAACACATATTGTTTTAAATGGCAATATCAATCATCAAAGATATAATGGCATAATTATCCTGTAATAATTTTTAAAACCACCTTAGTAGAATCACACACTATTCTACAGTTAGTGGATGCTGCAATAAAGAAAAATATACTTCAAAAATCTACATTGATCTCTCTATAACAATTTGTGAGCCTAAATAAGAAAAGAGTCTACCAAATTTTCTATTTTATAGATTTAGGAATCAAAAAAATGATACCCTACAGCATGTTGTAATGCATTTCTTTGTGTTTTGACAACTATTTGTTGGAATAAAACAATCACTGAAAAAAGTTGATAACTTTTAAATATATACCTGATGAATTTTGATCAAGTGATACATCTGTGTAAGCAGCACCCACATCCAGAAACAGGACATCATCAGCCCTGTAGGGACTGTTAGGTAATAATGATTACCTTGACTTCTAACACCAGAAATTAATTCTTCCTAGTTTTGTCTTGTAAAAGGAATCACATTGTCTTATTCTTTTATGTCTGGCTTCTCTTGCTCAACATTATCTTTGTGAGATTTAACCATGTTGTGCAAATAGTTAGAGTTCATTTGTTTTTTATTGCTGTATGATATTCTATTGTGTAAACATGCCATTACTTAGAAGACAATGTGTATGTTTTAGTCCTAAAACAATATACTGCTTGCATTACTATGTATAAATTCTTTTATAAATCATAGCTTCTCAACCTTGGCACTACTGACATTCTGGGGCAGATAATTCTTTGCTATGGGGAACTATCCAATGCATGGAAGGACATTTAGCAGCACCTGGGCCTGTTGAAACTCTGTTCCCCCACCCCATGCTTGTATTCTTTGCAGGTTATGATGATAAACAAAGTGTTCAGACATTGCCAAATGCCCCTCCTGGGAAGTAAAATCACCTCTGGTTGAGAACCATGATTTGAAGAATGGAATGTTATAACTTTGGGTCTGTACACCTGCCACTGGAGAAAACCTCCTCTTAACAAAAAGATTTCCTCTTGTTCCTGTTTTTGCTTAAATTGAAGCATATTATTAAATGTAAGCCACTCATACATAAGTAATGAAACAAATAGTGAAATTTAAGACTATTTTCAACAAAGGAGGAAATGTGATAGCATGTTAAAAGAAGTAACAAAGACTTCTTCAAAATGTGTGTGTGTATGAGAGAGAGAGAAAGAGAAGAGAGAGGGATTTTTACATGCTATTCAATTCTTCTCACTAAATGAGAGACCATCCAGGAAGAATGAAAGAATAATAGCAAACACACTGAGGGCATATTCTGCTAAGAGCTTTACATTAATCTTCTTGCATAAACATGATAATAGTCTTACTAGATAGAGACTTTCTCCATTTTATAGATGAGAAACCGATGTTCATAACGATTAGAAAGTTCAAACATTAGAGATTGTAGAAAGTTCACCAAAGCAGAGAAACTTTCCTTGGGTTCTAGCTTTAAATAGCTCTTTCAAGGTGAAAATTAGAAACATAGATAAAAGAGGGCTACAGAAAAATAATTGCTAGTCTTGAAGATCAATAAAGACTTTCTACAATTGCAAATAGAGAGCATGAGAGTTCAACTGAAATACAAATTCAGATACAATGATATGAAGAGACATATGGATACAAAAGAGGACCCACCGATAGTGATGAATGAGGTAGAATCCTAACAGGACCAGCACTTAGAAATAGCAGAGTAAGAGGTCAGTAACCTTTAGAGACTGGAAATTAACTTTGGAACCACTGTACATCACTCATAATTCATACTATATATATTCATACATAAAATCACTATTAGCAACTTTATAAAGATAGTAAATATTGAATAACTATATATACATACTTTTATGATATGTGTTCTGTAATTAATCTTCACAATAATACTAATAAACTGGGGTGTTAATATCTCAAACATACAAATGAGAAAGATCAAGATTAGGGAGGTTAAGTAACTTTCCTGAAGGTAAACAACCTTGTATAGCTAACACACACAACATAACACTAGTGTACATATCCTGTATACTCCCCTATACTCGCGTGTGGCAGGACCAGTGAATGGGATGGGATTTTACTTTTGTGATTAGGTTTCTAATAGGCTAACTTTGAATTTATTGAAAGGGAGATTATCCTGGATTGGTCTGCCTAATCAGAGGTGCCCTTTAAAAAAAAGGTGAAATGCAAATGTCCTTATGATAAAAGAATTTTTTTTCTTCTGGGTAGCTGCCCAGTAATGGGATTGCAGGATCAAATGGGAGGTCTAATTTGAGTTTTTTAAGGATTCTCCATACTTCCTTCCAAAAAGGTTGCATTAGTTTGCAGTCTCACCAGCGGTGTAAAAGTGTTCCCTTCTCTCCACATCCATGCCAGCACCTGTAGCTTTGAGACTTTGTGATGTGGGCCACTTTCACTGGGGTAAGGTGATATTTCAAGGGTAGTTTCAATTTGCATTTCTCTGATGATCAGGAATGATGAGCATTTTTTCATGTTTGTTAGCCATTTGTCTGTTTTTTTTTTTTTTTTTTTTTATAGATGGTTGTATTCATGTCTCTTGCCCAGTGATATACGGGTTCCTTGGATCTTTTTTTGCGTTCTCTAGAGATCCTAGTTATCAAGCTTTTGTCCCATTCATACTATGCAAATATCTTTTCCCATTCTGAAGGTTGTCTGTTTTCTTTGGTGGTTGTTTCCTTAGCTCTACAGTAGCTTTTCAAGTTAATCGCCAAAATGTGGAAATAGCCTAAATGCCCACCAATCCAAGAATGGATTACAAGCTATGGTATATGTATACCACAGAATACTACTCAGCCACTAATAAAGATGGAGACTTTACATCCTTTGTATTAACCTGGATGGAAGTGGAACACAGTCTTCTTAGTAAAGCATCACAAGAATGGAGAAGCAAGAATCCTATGTATTCGATTCTAATACAAAGGCAGTAAATGAGCCAATACAAGGGGCAGGGTTAGGGGAATGAGCAAGTGGAGAGAAGGGAAGAGGGAAGGGGAGGGGGTCACGCTGTATGGCATACCTCTTGGAGGTGGGAGACAATTATAAGAGGGACTTCATCTAACAAATACAATTGGTGTAACCTAATTCTTTGTACCCTCAGTGAATACCCCCCAAAAGAAAAGAAATGTGTCTACAAAAAAAAAAAAAAAAAAAAAAAGGTGAAATGTCTGACAGACACTTGAAGGTGCCAACTGCCATGCTGCAGAGAGAACCATATGGCAACTTCGACCTTAGGTTGACCTGTAGGAACTGAAAGTAGTGGCTGACAGGTAGCAAGAATATGGAGTCCTGAGTCATAGGACCATAAGGAAATGACTTCTGGTAGTAACTTGGAGGAGCTTTGAAGTGGATCCTTAGTTAAGTCTCCAGATGAGTATATAGTCAGAAAATACCTGTATTTAAGCCTCATGAGACCATAAGCAGAGAAAGCAAGTAAAAAATTGCTGAGACTCTTGATCCACTAACATTGAAGTAATATATTTGTGTTCATTTAAACCACTAATTTTGTGGTAATTTGCCATGTAATGATAGGAGACAAAGGTATATACTTTGTTATATTTTTAAACATCTTTTATAAACTGAAACATTATTTTTCTTTTTTATCATAAAAGTATATTATTACATATTCATGCAAAATCAGACAGCTCAGAAGTCTATGAAAAAGGCTGGGTGCAGTGGCTCACACCTGTAATCCTAGCACTCTGGGAGGCTGAGCTGGGTGGATTGCCTGAGTTCACAAGTTCCAGACCAGCTTGAGCCAGAGTGAGACCTCTACTCAGGAGTCTGAGGCAAGAGAACTGCTTAAGCCCAAGAGTTTGAGGCTGCTGTGAGCTGTGACGTCACAGTACTCTATCCAGGGAGACAAAGTAAGACTCTGACTCAAAAAACAAAACAAAACAAAAACCCAAAGAAATCTATGAAAAATATCCTTAAGTCTAGAACTACTACTGTAAATAAAAATACTTTCAGCTCGTTGTCTGTAGTTCACTGCTTAGGGCTCTGGCCACATGTACTGGGACTGGTGGGTTCAAACCTGGCCTGGACCTGCTAAACAATGACAACAACAACAACAAAAATAGCCAGGCATTGTGGCAAGTGCCTGTAGTCTCAGCTACTTGGGAGTCTGAGGCAAGAGAATCGCTTAAGCCTCAGAGTTTGAGGTTGCTGTGAGCTGTGAGGCCACAGCACTTTACAGAGAGTGATGTAATAAGACTCACAAAAAAAAAGAAAAGAGTTTCTTTTCTATCTATATTTTTTAAAAAGATCAAAATATATTGTTTTATAATCATTG